>SNQJ01S0140612.1:25028-36938 GCA_010110895.2 Picea sitchensis
TATATGCTGTGTATATGATTTCATGTTTGACTTTGAAGTTTGAAAGGAAGTAGGAATGAGTTTCAATTGTTTCTCTATCTGAACAAGGGTTCCTGCAAGGAGTGCAGTCGAATTGTCCGCAAGGAGTGCGTTGACAAAGGGTTCAGATAGGGTAGCTTTTGTTCTCATTCACGCAGAAGTGCAGTTGGGCACGGGGGTCATGCAAGGAGTGCGCAGGCTGAGCGAAGTCTCAGGGTTGTGGATCTGAGTGAAGCATTGAGAGACTGTTGTTGCAGGTGTGCGCAGAGTCAAAATATTTCAGCACTTGGAAGTGTCTGAAGGTTGCCGCAAGAAGTGCACGCAAGAGTCTTCTCTAAGACTTGGAGTTATAAGGAAGCTCAGGAAGGATAAAGCCTTATAGCTGCGGAAAGGGTTGCACAGAAGTTATACCTGGAAGAATTAGGAAGGTGTTGTAAGTCTGCGCCGCAGGAAGATGAGTTACCAGGGGAAGGAACGGACGGTCGGAATTCTCCGAGGAGAATTCACGAAATCCCGTGAGCCATCAGATCTCATGAAAGAGAAAGTGGGTTAACGCAGGTATTTCAGAAGGTTCTAAAACTCAGGAGGAGTAGGACCGTAGATCCAAGCCACAAGGGTCGTTGGATTTACATGTGGATACGTGTATTGGGGTTTCGTGGGTGGAAGTCCCGTAAACTTGGCAACGGGAATCGCGATATCACGAAACATGAAATCCTGAAAGCCAAGAGGATTTGTCGGGGCCACGGAGGAGTCAGCGAAGCGGGCAGGTGGCACACTATTTCGAAGTTTCGTGGGGTGAAGTCCCGAACTTATTACATCAGGATTCGTGATATCGCGAAGTCTGAAGTCCCGACAGGGTTGAGGTAACGTTGAAAAGTCAAAGCTCACGAGTGTGTCAGAGTTTCGGCAAATCGGGATTCGGGGAGTCGAGGAGACCAGTTTCTCAACATCGCGATCGTCGAAATCGAGATAGGGAAAATCCCAAAAAGGGAAAAGGAAAGGTCAGCGTTGACTGTTTCGGGTTTCGGGAATTCGAGAGACCAACGCCTGACCACTAGATTCGCGAAGTTGCGAAGTTCGATCTCCCAAGTGTAAAGAGGGGATCCCGTGAGAGTTTGTTGTGGGTGCAAATTTCCCGATAGGGAAATAGAAGAGCCATTTAGAGTTCTTTGGGCCAGTGGTAAAGGAAAGATCCTGTGTTGACGTGGACCTTCCAACCTACGGGTTGTGGAGGGGGCGTGCGTCAACATCATGACCCGTCGGAATTTTAAATGAAGTTAATTAACCAAATGCATGAAGTGATGAATACTTAAAAAGAAACCAAAACCCAATTAGAAAATCGAATAATAGTTTCGCGATTTCGGAAATCGGGTCTTCGCCATCTATCATCTCCCAAATATCCCGAAGCCAGAACTACCGAAATGTCTTAAGCATTAAGCCGAGTTAATTAAGGATTAAAAATGATTAACGATTAATTAATCACATCGTGATTTCGCATTTCGGGGATACTCCCTCGAGCGACTATCAATATTCCGAGATTCGAAACCTCGAAATGTTTGAGGTTAAACATGATTATTTAAAAGAGTTAAACGTGATTAAAATCAATTGATCACATCGGGATTTCGCGTTTCGGAAATCATATCTTGTACTATTATAGGATATCCCGAGATCCGAAATTTCGAAATATACTTAATGATAAGTGTGATTAATTGATGCATTAATGACAATTATGATTATTTTTTCGTTGAATCATAACTCGGATAGATTCAAATATGAACCACCAGACCTTAATGGCATTAATAATAAATCTACGGCAATCATTTCGAATAAGATCTCGGAACACCGCATAAATCTTTTCATTAAGGAAAGTAAATACATTGTCAGTGAAGGTATGTGTAAATTGATACTCTTAAGGTGAAAAAGATATTGAAGTTTGAACTCTATTTGCGTTTTCACAGAACAACAAGCTTGAGAAAAATAAGAAGTGTACGCATTTTTTGTAACAGGTAACAGAGTTCTGAACTCGTGATATCATGGCTCCAAGGAAAATGGTGAAAACATCTGGTGAGAGCTCGAGCCAGAACACAGATGTCCTCTCGAACACATCATTGAGAGTTGTGGAGACCATAAAAACCTGGATGCAAGTATGCGACATCCTACAATATGATTTGAACAACTGCCCAGAAGAGTCAAATAATGAAGGGATCGAAACTCAGGCGATGAAGCTCAAATACGTAGCCCAATTAGAGCTGCACAAAATAGCCACGTAATCGAGGCTCGTGCCCTATCATGACATGATAGGTTGGGCCCTGGAAAATGTTGACGTCTTGACCAGAACCATCCACAATTCACAGAAAGTTGTTGTTGGATCCTTCCGACCAAAACATGTACAGGTGATGTACAAATTGTCCCCAACATTCAAACACATTTATAATGTCACTTTCTTAAAGGAATTTGATGAAGAAGAGTGCCAACAAAGCATAAACAATTACCCCGACTTGATAAAGGATTGGTGGGCATGCGCTGAGAAATTTAGAGCAGGCACACATGGCATATACGCCACTACATCATTAGATGCTCATATGATGTATGTGGCCATGATGCTATGTATACTTTTCATGAAAGAAAACTCTGCCCACTTCCTGTCATCATGGGTACTGATCATGCATGAAGTTGCAGAGGGTTTTTCTTTCAATTGGGCCAAGATGTTATCAGACAGTTTGGCCAAAGAAATCACAGAATACCAGTAATTAAAATCCAAAGGATGACCTGCCCCGTTTTACATGTCGGCATACCTTATGGATGTCGTTTGTTTTATGATTCCAATTCCTTTGATGGGTTGGAGTTGGGCTCCAACCAATGCTGAGCCGATACATTTTTATCATTCAAAGTTATGGGAGGATAAAGCGAATGACTTCTTCTACAAAATCTACAACTATGTGGTGGTATAGATACATATTGTTATATATGGATGCCCACCTCCTAGGATTTCCGAAGAAATAGTGACCAACCTGGGGAATATAGCGGATTGGTACATTGAATAACACTTCTCTTATATCAGGGTTTTCGATTGTTCTGTTCCTCTACATGCCTTGCCGAAGTTTCTACCAGATTGATTGGTGTATCGTGAAGTAGCACATCAAACTGTGCTTGGGGGAATCAGTAAGGAGCTAAAAGCATTGGAGAAAAAGGTATGGACCAACTTTCCCTTGGAGATTGGTATGTTTTCATTGTTCAATTTCAGCCATTCAAAAGTAGAGGCCACAGCCCTGGAAGAAATCAAGCTTGTTAATATTGAATTAAAGAGACACGGTCCTCAGAAGATCGTGGGAAATCACATGGCCTTTTGTAATTTGAAAATATATGAGCATGAAGAGTCTCCACAGGATGAGATATTCCGAGGAGTGAGATCCTATCAGGAAGTCTTGAACCGAGTCCAAACTCTGGCTCCAGAAAAATTAGCAGAGTTTTATAATTTTCAAAGGCACCGAAGAAACAACCTTCCTAAAGTCTTAAAGGGAGAAATCCCAACACCTCGAGCTACATAGAAAGTTGAGGCCCAGAGTTTAGAAACAAGGAGCTCCAATGGACAGGATGATCAAGAAAAGTTCGAGAAAACTGAGGTTTTGACTCAGAAAGGGGACACCACATTGACAAATCCACCAAGGGATCAAGCTAAATCTCAGACTGAGGCCTTGATAAAAAAGGGAAAAGAAAATCCACCATCCACACTGGATAAATCAGCTAGTAACACAGGCGGGAAACAACCATCCATCAAGATAGTCAACCCTATCCAATCTATCACACCTTTATAGTTCAGAAGAGGGAACCTCAGTGCCAAAGTGGTATTCATAGAAGATTTCATGCCTATTTCAGTAGAAGAGTTGCCTCCTTCTGACTTCTTCTTCAGCAAGAAGAGAAGAGTTGTAGTAAAAAGAGAAACATGCCAAAAGGAGGGTGTGACTGTCAAGAGGCACGGAGTGTTATTGGATGGATGGGTCGTAGAAGAGGTAGACTTCACTATGGAAGTGGCAGGTTCCTTGGGAGATTTTGCCACAGCAAATCATTATTCAGTTGGGAATCTAAAATAACAATTGAAGCAAAAAGATATGTTGGTAATCCAACTGCAAAATCAAATAAAGACTGTGGAAAAGAATGCCAGGAGTGAGATGAATAAGGGTTTTGAGTAGATTAGAGCCTGTGACAAACACGAAATTCAGCAGTTCAAATTCAGTCTCGACGAAATGCATAAGAACGCACAGGCAAGTAGAGAATGGGTCATTCAGCAAGAAAAGTTGGTAAAATAATTACAGGCCAAAATAAACTTGACTAAGAACATAGTTGTAGATATAGCGATTTTCCAAGCCAAGGCATTGGAGGTGCGCGAGAAGCTGGGATCAGCACAACAAATCCTTTTTACTAAGGTAGAAGTTTTCCAAAACCATTTTCAGGTGGTAAACCAATCCTTAAATAACATTTGCTTAAAGGAGAGAGAGGCCATTGTTGCTCGAGCTACTTTCCAAGAGGTAGTTGTGTCATCAACAAGAGAGGAAGTAGCCATGGTCTCTAGATTGTCCCTTTCGGAACAAACTCGAGGCGACATAATATTGAAAACCTAGGAAGCTAACATAGTTGAAAGTAAAATATTAGCTAAGGAAGTGAGGAAAGCTTGTGAAGAAGTATTCCATTCACTCAACAAAGGGTCACTGGACCTCAAAAAGGATAGTATCTCTGAAGTCCTGGGGCAAGTTGATATAGCAAGAAATCAACTTAATCTCAAGAAAGCATGGAAGAGGCTCGGGCTGAAATCTTGCAATTGAAACAAATTGATATTGCTCAGATTAATAAGTGGCTAGTCAATCCTAGTATGCAGCTACAGGCTATATATTCAGAAGAAAAGAGAATGGAAGAGAGGTTGCCTCACGTGGAAAAGAAGTTATATACTTTTGAGGCAAATGACACAACAGAGCCTTCCAGATTGGTGGTGCAGTTCGTGGGAAAATGTGTTCAATGTGTCAAGCAAGGAAAGGCCAACACATCTGGGAACAGATGAGATAACGTGCATACCATTTGAACAGGTCGTGATTAGAAGCCAGTTGTTTCTGAGCTGGAGGACAGGAAGAAGAAACGTCTCTGCCAGCAGGCGAAGAGACTGAGGAGATGGGAATGAAACTCTTTGAATTTCACATATTGTAATATTTACTACTTTCAAATTATGAGAATTCCAGCCGCTTAGGGTTGAGAACATTTTTGTCTAAATACATATTTCTAAGACTTAACACAGGTTGCTTCTTGCTGAGTGTAATAGAGAAAATCTCCTTTTGTGAGAATTAATACAAGTGTAGACTGAGATTCCAACCTTTGTGCAGTTTGAGTTATGTGTTTCTCTTGTATTTCATATTCTTAGCTTTTCTTTATGTCATTCCTTGATATGTGAGTGGTTACAACTTAGTATTACTACTACTGTAGTCACATATTAATAGTTGTTTGATAAGTAAGCAGTCTTTCCTCTATATTTTCTCTCAGTAGATACAAGACCTGCGAGCTACTTGGATAACTGTATCTTATAACCTTTCAAGGGTGTTTCCATTATTTTCCTCTGCTGCAAGCAAGATAAGATTCATCGTGTATTGATGCCTCATTTTGTTTAACGGTTTTGTAAGTTTTCTACCATATCATTTGATTTTATAAATCGACTCAGATGACTAAAGACGACCTTTGTTATGTTCTGTCATTGATTCCATCTGAGGATAAAATTATTATATAACTAATGGAAGAAAAAACACCTTTCAAAACTTTCCTTTATATTCCTGATGCCTTGACATTACTCTTTGAGCCTTAAGTGTAATCTTAGGAACAACATCTTTTTGGCGCCGTTGTCGAGGACGGAGAAACGAAGTTATTTCTCCCTGGATGAACAACATGGTAAGATTCTCTCTTTGATAGTGAACAAAGGTTGAATACAATAATAAGGCTAATTTTTATCTTTCATTTGGAAACTCCACTACAAATAAACTGGCATTCGGTAGAATGAATACCAAGAAGAACCCAGACGATCAGCAGACCACGCCCGTATCTGATCCTGAAAATTTGTTAAAACCCAAGGGATACTCCAATTCTACTGCTTCATCTTTAGGTAAGAAGTACCAACCCAAAATAACTCTAGTAAATACTCAGGTTTTGGTCAAAACATTAACTCCTGATTAAAATTTTAAACAAACGATTTATGCAGAGGCCTCAACTAGCAAAACCGTAATAAAAATTGAGAGTGACCCTTTCGATACTCAGAACAGTTCAGATAAAATATCCTCATCTATACCTGTTATTGTTACTTCTTTGTATGCCCCATCCTCACTCGAAACCAAGGTTTATGTTCTCATAAATCCCTAGGAGCACTCCTTAGACCCCGATTCGTCTCCTCTTGGTTCACCTATCTATACATCTTGTAAGTCTGAAGAAGTTAGTCCATGTTTTTCATTTCCTCTGCTTCTAGACTTCACGCCTTATAACGCTTAGTTCCCAATCTTTCCTTCACTACATCCTAAGGAAGTTGAACAGTCACTGCTTCAGTCCCTAGCAGTTTACGAAAACCCTCTCTTTAACTCTCGAAGTTCATCCCCCCGACATCAAATGGTTGTTGTTGGAGTAGGTGGTGTTGGAGGAGCAGGTGGTGCTGGAGGAGTAGGTGGTCAAGGACCACCACCTCCGCCCCCTATAATGTTTTCCAAAGTGGCAGCCAGATACGCCCTTTTAGTCTTTCCCACTGTTGTTCGTGATTTACCAGAAAATTATATGAAGAACTTATCGAAATTCATGGGAGAAGGGGACTTAACTGCCACATAGCATATAAACTTTTTTTACCAATTCTCTGATATCCTCAACATTGAGCATGAGGATGTTTATTCGAGACTTTTGGTGCAAAATTTTGAGGGACAAGTAAGACTCTGGTTTCAAGGGCTCCCGGTAGGTTCTATAGCATCATATGACACATTAGAAAATGCCTTCTTAAGGCAGTGGGGAGAAAAGAAAGATCACTTGTATTATCTGACGAAATTTGGGGCACTGAGGAAAAAGAATTCTGAATCAGTCCTATAATTTACCCAAAGGTTTAATAAACTCTATCATAACATTCCAACAGAAGTTAAACCCTCTCAGCCCGCAGCTAAAGTAACTTTAGCAGGGGATTTTGAGCCCGAATTTGCCCTACTTTTGAGGGAAAGGAGATATGTCGACCTCACAAGAATGCAGGATGATGCCATTGAAATTGAGTCGAACATGATGGCATCGGGTAAACTAAAAACAAAGGTTGAGACAGTAACCAAGGAAACTAGATGCTTCAGAGAACAAGCAGGACCCTCCGGATCTGGGAGATGCTCAGAGGATAAAATGGATGACATGGCTAAAATAATCAAAGAATTATCAAATAAAATCTCTAGAATGGAACTAGACCAATCTATGCCTGATTCGTTTGCCAAGAGAGATTTCAAAAGGAACCCCAACCCCCAGATCTAACAAAGACAAATAAAAAACGAGGACCAAAAAATCAAAGCCTTGTTTAAAACAAAAAACTTCATGCAAAGTGATGGCATGCAAGACTATGAGGGGTTAGATGAAGATATAAAAAATCTTAATGATGACGACCGAGAACCTCACCTAACTAGACAGGATTAGGAAAGATCTCTAGATCAAGAACCCCTGTTTGGAAATGAGGAAACAATAAATAATCTGGGAGAGTCAGATTATCAAGGAATTGTCGATTCTATAATGGTCAAGCTTCAACAGAAATATAATTTAAGGCCTAGAGATAAAAATTCTACAACTGATCCACCGAAGAAGATCTTGTCGAGAAGTAAAAAGAGTGAGGAAGCTCCACCATCCACTGACACACAAGTTGAAATGCAAACTGCCAAAACAAAGACTACTAAAACAAAAGAAACACAGACTGATAGGCAAGAAAAGAGAGAAACAAATATCCCAACCAGAGAGGTCAAGAAGATAATTGGAAATTTCAATCTAGAGAGAAAAATTAATAAAATCAAAATTCTGGTGCCTCTGGTTGAACTGGCGAAAAATCCGACGTATAGAAAACAAATTGCCAAGTTGATAAATTTCTCGGATGCTGAAAGTCATGCAGATGTTATTAATTTAGAAGACGATAGACCTACTATAATGTTTGGTCCGCATATTGAAAATGCTAAAGACCTTGTCGCTCCTTTTTATATTACGATGACTGTGCATGATCACCTACTCCATAACTATATGTTGGATTCTGGAGCCTCACACAATTTAATGCCCAAAGTAATTATGGAAAACCTTGGTCTCAAGTTTACCAGACCATACCGAGATCTATATTCTTTTGATTCAAGAAAAGTTAAATGTCTTGGTATGATAAAAGATTTGGTGGTTAATCTTGCACAGATCCCTGTGAAGAGTATTCTCATGGATGTAGTCGTTGTTGATGTTCCTGCAAAGTATGGCATGTTGTTATCCAGGTCTTGGGGTGCTAAACTTGGAGGATCACTTCAATTGGACATGATGTATGCTATGATCCCAATGTTTGATGAACAGTTCACTCGTCTATACAGAGAGAAAAGGTTGGCATATACTGTAAGTGACCCGCAGAACCCAAATAATTACCCTATATATGTCATCGATCAAGATTTAGGAAATTGTATATTATCAATTGATGATGGTTTTGATGAATATTACATAAGAAAGTTGTGCAGAAGAAAATTGTACAGAAGAAGATAAAAAAAAAATAGAAAAAACAAACAAAAATGTAAACAGCGTGGGAGTTTGGAAAATGTTTTTTGATGGTGCTTCATTCTAGGAAGGAGCAGGAGCAGGTGTGTTGTTTGTGGCACTCGAAGATGAATTCATTATTTCATTCTCATACAGATTACAGTGGGACATTGACTATACAAATAACATATGTTAGTATGAATCTCTCGTCTTAGGATTAGAGGCTTCCAGGAAGTTGAAAATTGAAAATCTAATAGTTAACAGTGACGCAGAATTAATTGTAAAACAGATAACGCAATAATATAAAGCCAAACATCCAAAACTAAGGGCATACAGAAACTATGTCTGGGATTTTATAGAAAACTTTTTCTCATCATTTAATATTCACCATATTCCCAGGGCAGAAAATCAACCATCTGACTCCCTAGCGAAAGCGGCTGCTACTTTTATGCCACCTATCATCCTGGAGCTAAATTATCACATAGAAATGAGGCACAGGCCTTCAATACCAAATAATTTTCATCACTGGCAGGTCTTTGAAGATCATGAGCAGATCAAGCAATTTTTAGAAATGGTGGATGAATTTTCCAAAACGCACATCAACCAGGAAAGTCGGAATGGCCCTACTTGGATCATGCAGGAAGGTGAAGATCCTCATAAGTTCCAGGATAATATTACTAATCACCGCATGTTGGTGTTGAAAAACAATCAGATTCCTAAGGGTCTGATTCCTTTAGAAATATTATTTGATCAGGATGATATAACCCTAAAGTATGCTTTGCAACCTCAACCCAAAGAGGTTGAAGATTGTGATATTGGCACTAAGGAAAGCCCTAAACTGGTCAAAATATCTAAATACCTTCCACCCAAAATAAAAAATAAATATGTCGAGTTACTCAAAAAGTACAAAGATGTTTTCGCTTGGTCTTATGAGGAACTGAGAACTTATGATACCACTATTATAGAACATAAAATCCCATTGAAACAGGGCATCAAACCTTTTAGGCAGAAGCTTAGACAGATAAACCCTATACTCTTCCCTATAATAGAAAGGGAGGTTAAAAATCTCCTTGATGCAAATATTATTGTTCCACTCAGGTATTCTGAGTGGGTAGTGTTGGACCCGAGATATGATCGATTTTATGATGCTTATTAGATACTTTTGCCAAATGTATATATGCGTTTTTATGTTTTGGAGAAGTTTTGGAAGGGATTTTGTGCCAAAACGCTATGATCCACACCAAGTATGCATAATCCATGTATTATGATGATCTTGATTATAATTCAGTATGTTTTTATGTTTCCAGGGATCCAATTCGCATTTTTTGATATCATGGGGCAAAATCACAGCATGTTTTTGCTTCTGGTACTCCATCCAGTACTCAATCTGGTACTCAGTTCGGCACTCCATCCTACACAAAAACGATGGGCGATTTGGAAGCTATGGTATTAGCAGCCAGTGGTAGGTGAATCAGGAACATGGGTTTTGCTCGAGCTTGCCCCCTCCATCTATTGAACTCTTGACAACTCGGTTTGGGTTGTTAAGTTGGGCAATTATTGGCTTGTTCCATTTCGGTAGTTAGGGCATCATTAATGTAATTTATTATTTTTAGAAGAGGTTTGACCCTCCAGTGGTCGACCTCTTAGTCTGTAAAGCTTATAAATACCACCGTGGTGGTCATACAATAGTTAAGAAGTTCAGGAAGTTGTGTGTTAGAGACAAATACGATTTCCTTTGTTTTGCCATTTTCATTTTGCAGAATAGTGTAAGACTGTGTTTTTAAGTTTTAATGGTGAAATCGCTTTGCTAAGTTCATGGTGTGCATCTAAGGAGTGATCACGACTTGTTGGGAGGGCCACTAGTAGTCTGGTAACTGTTCTATGAGTTTGTTTATGAATAACATAGCATAGATGTCTTTTATTTTATTTCTTGCACATGAATTTCTATTTTATTTCTTTGTTATATAATTTGTTGTTATAGTTTAATTGTTTTAGTTTCCTTTTGCAGGTTAGTATGAAGGATTTTGTCAATATGCACTGACTATGTAGTTAGTAGGAACAAGTTTGCAAACTTAAACACTAACCCCGTGTGTGATTAAATAGTAGATTATATTTTCTTTATGCCTTTAAAATCAAGTTTGAAACAGACTTTTAGAACATAATTTTAATTTATGTTTTCTTTAACAAGGCATCGATGGATGGATAGTACTAGTTCTAGTTTTCATTTGTAGATTGCTTATTCAATTGTTATTTAGATTTTGCTTAACTAGTTGTCAATTAATTTTCTCATTAGTTTACTTGTTATATGTTAGAATCATGTTTAATTTATGTTTATAAGCATTTTCTTTTTTGCAATTTGAATTATTAAATAGAACTAGTTCATGCAATTTCTTTCTTAGATTTAGATTGCAATTCCAATTTGTAGTTAATTATTGAATTTAGTTATGAGTTTGCTTACGTAGTATAGAGTGCAATTGAATTTCATAGTCTCTTTATAATTGTTGATGGTTAATGCATGATTACATAATCTCATGGATATGCAGAGTAATTGATGTTGTTTTCATAATGGCTAAGTTTTCATTAGATTGCCTAATTCATACTTTTCATTTTTCTATTGAAGTCAATATCAAGTTTATCCCTCTTGAATTATCTTTCATTGTTAAGTTTCATCGTGATTTTATAAGACATCGGAGACATTCACACAATCATCAACACTATATTTAAGCTTTCATAGGTTAAAACATAGTTTCCTGCTTTCATAGATCAGAAAATAGCTTTCTTGCTTTTGTAGGATAGTTGGCCTTCTTGCTTTGATAGATTAAAGAGTAGTTTGCTTATCATAGATCAAGGATTAGTTTTAGTTACTCTTTGCTTTCAATTAAGTAGATTTCGTTTTATGAATTAGAAATAGTTGTATTAAGAATAGAGTTCACTTGCTTCCTAGCATAGTTAGTTGCTTATTGAGTAGTCTTAATTAGTTTACTCGCAGTAGAAGTTATCCTAGGTTAGTTAGTTGTTTACTTGCTTTAATAGGTTAATTGCTTACTTGTTTATTCTTGCTTTGATAGTATAGTTGCTCGTTTATTTACTTACTTTCATAGGGTAGTTGTTTAATTGAATTCAAATACTAGTTAAAGTAGTTTGTTATTG
>SNQJ01S0140613.1:7107-32124 GCA_010110895.2 Picea sitchensis
TTATGGAGTATGCTAGAAATTTTGAAAGATTTTACTTTGAGCTTTGATAAAACTAGTCTTCATTCAAGTACTTTCATTTTCAATAGCTTATTTCGCTTTAATGATGTCTCATGTGGGACCCTTGGAATGATCGAGTATGCGAGAAATTTTGAAAGATTTTACTTTGAGCTTTGATAAAACTAGTCCTATTACCTTAACTAGAGATAATTGCTTCGTCTCCATGTGTCTCCATTCTTGACGCCTTAACACCCCATATTTTGTGCAGGTAAATATGGGGACCCTCCATGTAAATTTTGGGTAAATCACTCTCATTTTGCATTATTTTATAGATTTTGCGACATTTTCACCTTTTCCGGATCTTTGTTGTGATGGCTTTCCAACAAGTGCAATTTTTCTCAATTTGGACTCACCGTTTAAAAAAGTTATGCTCGTTTGAAGTTTGATTGAATTTCAACTGGGGCATTAAAAATATAATTTATATTTTAATATAATTATAAATATTAATTTGATGATTAATTAAATAAATTTATTTTTTATTTGATGATGATGATGATTAAGGTTTGATAGACCAATTTTGGTCTATCGGACCTTAAGAGGTGAAGTGATTACTTGTGATTCTTTAGAATTTTATTTTAGTGCTTTCAGCATTAAGAGAAGCTTTCAAGATCACCATACTTTTTTCGAGTTAAGAGGTTAGAAAGGTTAGTAATGTGGAAAATATTTTTGTAATTGAGATCTAATCTGGGTATAATTTGGACAATCTAAGAGAAAGTGTTTTCATCTTCAGCCTTCTTGGTGTCACAAAGGTGACACACTCTTTTCATCCATGGCGTTTTGGGTGATAGCTGAGTTTCACTATGGAGCTTGTGGTAATTTGTTCTTATCTTAGCAATGCTTATTTTTTCTTTAGGTTGGAAAAATAGATAGACAATTTTGATCTTCTAGATTAGGGTTGATTACATCTTTATAATACCTTAATTTCTTTTCCCTCTAACTCTTTATCACACCACATTTTTTCCTTAGAATTTTGATTTGACATTTTTTAATATCTTTATTCTCCAAAATGGTTTCTTCAGTGATTCCCCAATAGTTTATCCAAAGGCAGGGTGTCTTTGTCTGCATCCTAAGCTTGAGTCGATGGTGGTTATGACTTGATTTTGGAAGCAATTTTAGTGGCCTTTTGTCTTCCATGTTGTTCTTGTTCTTATACATTAGATATATATCCATAGTCATACTCTCAATGGGGAGGCTTGTTTATGAGGAGGATGGGATATGGCATATTTCACTAATTTTGAGATTATAGGTTATAAAAGTTCTTTTTATTTGCTCTATCTTTCTCGATTCGCACGAGAGATAATGCAGCCCTAGAATTCATCCATAAAGAATAGCAGGTGTAACAAAGTCTCAAAGGGAGTTTATTCTTATCCCAACTCCAAGATCGGCTGATTACAATTGTTTCAAGCCCATAATAAACTTTCCATCCCCCAATAATCCTTTTCTCAATGTTATGGTGAATTGAGCTTGTGGTGAATATCAATTCCAAGATATTTGTGTAAAGTCACTTCCTCAAGTTCTTTGTTGTCATATACAAAGGTATCATAAGAGATCTTATTGGATTTAATAATAATCATGATTTAATTATGATGTTAACAATCATACCCATATTAGACAAAAGTCTTTGAGATTCTTAGTTGGTTTTCAAAGATCATATAGGGGACTCCTTGCCATAAGAGCGATATCATCGGCATAAAGAAGAAGATTGATGACCTGCAGTGAGAGTAGAGTGACACAACCTGCTTTCCAAGCATTCTTCTAACTTATCAAATGTATATGCCAAAAAGGCTAAGGGACAAGGGACAACCTTGATTAACTCAGATGTGTAGTTAATCTCTGACCATCCCTTGGTGTTTTTAAACTTAGTAATAGCGTTCTCATACATCCTTATTGCAGCAACTCTCAACTTGAGAGACACTATCTCTTCAATCTATTCCAAAGGTTTTCCCGACCATGTCAAAAGCTTTTCTAAAGTCAACAAGGCAACAAAAAGATTGGTTTTAGTATTCTTGAACTCCTGCCAATGATCCTAAAGGTAACAAGATGGTCCACAGTTGAATGATATCTCTAAACCCGGCCTAGACTTTAGCTCTTTTTAAGTGACTTTGTGCCAAATGTTAATCTTCTTTTCAAAATAATTCCCATAAAAGTCAGCAAATCGGGGCTAATCATAATGGTCCTATAATTGGGAATATTTTGCCCATCTCCATTTTAAAAGTAGAACAATGAGGTTTCGTCCGAGGGTTTAGGAATACTGTTTGGTATAAAATTGAAGAACTTGTGTGTGTGTGAGGGATAAGGATTGGCCTCCGATTTTAAAATTCGACTTGGTAGCCTTCAATGTCCATAACTTTCCCATTTAGACACAGCAACCTCGAACTCTATGTCATCTAAAGAAAAACTTCTTCCTTTGTAGGGACAATAGGAATGGTGTCCATGGCATTAGGGAACTTCATTAAAGATCTTTAAGGTAGGAATTCCAGGTCCGTAAGGGAATTCTATTATTTTATTTAGTATTGCGATTTAGAATTTGGCTCGAACTTCTTAGGATCAACTTGTATAGTTGTGAAAGTTTCTCTTGGCTTTTGATGATATAGTATCTTTTTTCCTTTTAATTAGGGCTTTATGCATTATTGATCTTATCGAGGTTTAAAGGGCTCATTAGAAGCATCCCTAATAGCTTTCCTAGGAATTTTACATTCTTTATCATACCAAGATTTGGTTGTTCTATTATTCTTTTATGGGACACCCCTCGAAGAAGAACTTGTTAATAGAAGTGGAAAAGGGTAGTTGTAAGATTATGATGAGTTCTTCAATGTTGTCATATAAGTTAGGAGGGTTTAATTTACTATTTAAATAGAGTTCTTCAATGTTGTCCTTATAAGTTAGGAGGTTTAATTTACTATTTAAATCCTTTAAGAAACTGTTAACTTTACTTTTGTCAAAGCGCAAATTCCTTTGATTATCAGAATTCTCTTCAATGGTGCTCCTATGCATGGAGAATTTTAGAGTTAGGGTTAAAGATTTATGATCATGGTCATTTAAAAGGTCAAAAGTTGTTATTTGGTTGGAGATGGGGATATATATCACATAATCTACAACACTACTACCTAGCCCATGAATACATGTCATTTGGTTGGAGTTTGGCCACTTCATTACTCCATTGCAAATTATTAGGTCAGCTTGACCAACTCAATACCAAACAAATTCTCAATTAGGTCTTCAAAGATTCTTTTGTAGCTATTAGATAAAACAAGGTCCCCATCTAGCCATAAAGGATTATGGTTGGAGTCATCACTTAAAAGAGTAGCTTGTTTAGTTGCAGTCCTAGCATTAAAGTCTCCTACCGAGAGGATATTACCTTCATTTTTCAAATTATAAATATCTTGTTCTAAATTATTATAAAGACAATTTTTACCTAGGTTATTTTTCTTATAAAAAATAGAATTAATAGGTGCAAAATAACAAATTTCTATTTATTTGTTTTTAATTATTAAATGATATTTTAATTTGATGTTATTTAATATAAATATAAATTGTTGTTTATTTATTTTAATTTTATAATTTATTAAAAAATAATTATGTATATATTTTTTTGTTTTTTATTTTTAAAATGATTTTTATTTAGATATTGTATATTAATTTAAAAAATTAAAATCCATATGCCGAGGCATGCAAATTTACAGCAAGTTTTTAATTTGACGGGACAACTTTGAGTTTGACAGAGCATAACTTAAGTTTTATTGGGCCAAATTGAGCAGTGAGAGCTTGTTGGAAATCTCTTTATGTGGAGAATAATATTGAAGCAGTAACTCTAGCAAATATGAACATTTAATTGCACATAAGCTTTGTTGAAATGGAGGCTGCGAAATTGCAAAAAAATATAGTTTGCTGAGTTTTAATTTGGAAAAATCTGATTGGTTTGGAGAAACTGTTGGGGCAAACTTATTTCCAGATATTTGCAAAAGCTAATCAAATTTCCCTAGAAAGCAACGGGAAGCATAATTTTTTTTTTTTTTTAATTAGATTTTAGTTTGAGAGTTTGTTTGCCCAATTTTGTTATTTTGATGAGCAAATCTATTGATTTTTATTTTGGGACTTTGATTGGTATTGTAGGAGATCTGTTGGAAAGGATGAGACAAAGAATTCATGAAGCAATTAGATTGATCCAACAGGAAAGGCGAAGAGAATTTGCAGCTCCAAAATAGATGGATCTAAAACTTCTTTCAACATCTCTCCATTTTGGATTGATTTTTGGTAAATTATAAATAATGATTTTGATACTCTGAGCACTCTTGTAAAGAGAATTTAGCTTTTCAAAATCAGAGGAAATACTCAGATCAGATATGAGTTGTGGGGATTTGCTTTTCAAAATCCAATCATTGTCTCTGGAGTGAAATATTGCACTATTGCAGCCCTTTTTTCAATGGACAGAGCTCAAGGTTTTTGGAAGATTGTTGAGGAGATTCATTGTAAAATAAAGGAAAGGTTTTCAGGTTTTATTTGTATTCAGATACTTCTATCTGTCAATGCAAATATTATTCTTTTAATGGCAGATATGTGCCAAGTATTCTATGTTTTGCACTTATGTTAAATGTGAGAATGTTTGTTCATTGAATTAGCTATCTAAATCAATGATTCCACAGATTTTATTAAATTTTCCCCCATTATAACAAATTTCTGAGTAACTATTTACTCATTAATTTGCTATTTTAAAAACTATGTGAATTATTTCCAAGTTTTAATGATTCATCTTTTATTGTTTTAAATCTCTAAAACAAAGAATGTATTGTACTTATAATTCCAACTGTTAGATCTATTTCAGAAGTAGGGTATTCATCATTAAAAACATGTTAAATTCATTATTTTACTTTAATACTTGCACTTGGTATTTGGGAGCTATCTCCTTGATATTGGGTTAGATTAGTTTTCTTTAATTTGCCTCAGTGCATTTAGATCCAGATTTAGAGTTAGATTAATTTATTATATTTGTTGAAGTTTCCTTCCACAGGTGCAAATTATCTTGCGGCCTCGCTGAGCCTTAGTTTCAACGAAGGATTGCTTTCTTGTAAATCGATAGCAAGAGGGAAAATCTGATCTCTCTAATAAATAGATATATAATAAGTCAACAAGGAAAGTGAGGGAAAGTGAGGGAGGAAACTCCTCTTATATCTTTTTATAACAACAAACCACATCTTACATTAGCATATAGTTGGCATTGTATATATTTTTTACATATAAGATTTAGTTTAGATTAGATTAACTTTAAATTAGGCTAGTCTTAGGACAAGGGTAATTGGAGACCTATTGAAACAGTCATAGGCACCATTTCAAATGGATAAGGATCTAGTTGGGGCCCTGACTAGGTGGTCTCCTTAATCTTGATCAAGGTCATTTTTGGCCATCAACACTTGGGAAAAAATAAAAATTGTATGGGAAAAATGATAGTTTTTACATGTTGTTTTTGGGCAACAAGAGGGGAGTTGAGTGTCGGGAAGAGCACTAGCCATGTTGTTCTTGAAAGAAGCCATTGTTTGGTTATGTTTATTTTGGAAATGTGGTCTGTGTGCCTGTAAAAATGGGTTGTGTGCATGTGGAGCATTTTCCTATTGAGGAAATGAGTCAAGAGACTTGTGAAGGTTGTTGTGAACACTCCTGGAGCAACTAAGAGTTCCTAGATTCCCTAACTATGAGATTCATGTCCAACTGAGTGCAGTGGAGCCCTGGAGGGAAGTGGGAAGTCTCGAGGGACTGTTTGCAGTGAAGGGGGATCCCATTCCTTGGGTTGTACAGGTTGTGGGGAAGATAGTTGGTAGATTGGAATTGTTGTTGGAGTGGAACCTGGGTTTTGGGCTACTAATTATGGAGAGTGTACAACCAAGAGGGATATTTATCCTTTTGGACTCACAGCCTCAACTGGGGGGTGTCTTTCTATTGAGAGAAAATGAACAGAAAGCCTATAGCTAGTAGGAACATCCTTCATACGTAGCTAGTTGGTTATTTTATAATCAGATAAGTTCTTTGTTATGTTTATGATGTTAATTCCTTTGTGTAAATGATTTTATATGAATATTGTGTGTATGTTGTTTTACTCGAACAATTGCATTCATGGGTTTTTATTATGTTGTTAGATGCATATTAAATTATGGGTCTGTTGCCCCTTGGTTCATTTTATATGTATGGAGAGTTTTAAATTTTGTGTTAGCAGACATGTGTGTTACAATATGGTACCAGAGCTATTCCAAGTCATTTTTTTTATAGGTTTGTAGGATATGGTTTACGGGAAAATCCTTTTAACATGTTACTCGATCTTTTCAATGGGAAAAATCTACAAGGAAAAGGTATGATAGGCTTACGGGTTGCAACTTTCGGGAAGAACCATGAGTGCGTTAACTTGATACTCCACAAGGAAAACTCAGTGAGGGTTTTTCTAATAGGCTTGTGGTTTGCAGATTTCGGGAAGAACTGCGAGCGTGTTAACTTTATACTCTGTAGGGAAAAGTCCGCAAAGGTTTTTTCGATAGGATTGCGGGTTGCACCTTTCAGGAAGAACTGGGAGCTTGTTAACTTGATACTTTGACAAGAAGAGTCCACGATACCAAATAATATAGGCTTGCAGCTTGTGGGTTTCAGGAAAATCCTTGTAGTGTAACATCCCCATTTTTAATCCCAAAACTAGTGATGTATATTGTAAATGTGATGGCAATGGGCCAAGTGATGTAATATGTAAATGATGTATATTGAATATAATAAATAAAATGTATTTCCAATTGTAGATGGACAGGGACAAATATTTGGGGGGCTTAGTTTCCACAAGAGAGGGAAGGGGTCCAAGGGGTGAAGAGTTTACCCATGTCTATTAAACTCAAAACCATTTTCTTTCTTAATTATCCTTACTATGAAACTTCCATTTTATGATTGAGTGTTCCCAAAGCCAATCATTTAATTCATGTAAGATGGTGGGTTTGAGAACAAACCTCCCATATTTATTGAGAGCATGGGGGATGGGTACAATCACCTTGGGGAAGAGTGTAAGTCGAGCAATAAAGAGAAAGAGAGGAAAGTATGTATGGGTAGAGGGGGGAGAATGAGAGAGTCACATTTTTGCATGGAGAGTAGCTTTTACATGCATATTTTTGGACAAGAAGGGAGTCCTGAGTCCTAAAGATTGAAGGCATTCATAGTGGTCCTATATGGTAGTTGTTTTGGAGCTGTAATTTCATGGGAAGAAAGGTTGTGTGACTGAGAGTAATGCTATGTTAAAGAATTTTTCAAGAGAAGCAAGTGTTTTGTTTTTTTGAGAATTTCTATTGCATTTGTAGATTCTTGGGGCCCCGACAAAGAGATTTTGTGTCTAACCTGTGTTGAAGCCCTGTAGGGGAGTGGGAAGGCCTGAGGGACTATGAACAATGAATGAGGATCCCATCTCTGATTTGTGCAAGTTATGGGTAAGAGAGTTGGTGGACTAGAATTAGCTATGGGAATTGGTTTTTTATAGGGGGACATTAGCCAACCTTAAAGACCACCATCTCTTGTGGATTCATAGCCCCAACTCAGGGGTGATTTGCTATTGAGAACTAGAACAACAAGTTTATCATTGGGAAGAATGTTCGTCCTATGCAATGGGCTGCATACTTACAAAGATAAGTGTTTTTATTTGTTCTGTTTATTTATCTTAAATGTTGATATGGATGTTATGTGTTTTACTCTAAGTTATACTAGTTAATGTTGCTTGCTGGGAGTAGAATGATGCATCTGAATTTCCATTTATGTCGTTGAATGTTGCTATATGTTCTTAGTTGACGATGTGCACATTTAAAGTTATTTCATTTATGTTTTTAATTAGCATGGACAATTGCATGAGTGTGAATGTCATGTTGTGTGTTATTTCCACATCTAGAATTGGTATCATAAATTTGTATTTGGTCATTTTAGCAGTGGTGTGACCCAACTTGGGGTTGGGTGCATTACAGAGTGGTATCAGAGATTTGGTTGAAACACTGAACTCATATGGGTCAAAGACCAACATTAATCTTGGGTAAATTCATTATGGTGAAGTTTGATCTGTGTTGAATTTGGGGAAATTGGTGAACCCTGAGTGAAGTCCCCAAGTTTATTAACAATTTTAAGTCTAAATTTCCCTCATAATTGTTGAAGAGATGATCTAGGTTGTAGGCTGTAGAGATAAATTCAACTTGGAAGGTCGAAATTCATGATTTAATGATGAATAAAGAAGTTGAGGAAGTTTGATGGATTGACGACCGAAATCATGTTTGATCTTGAGATCAATGACCCAGATTCATCCCAAATTGATTAAAGGACTTATAAGTTTCATAGTTTTGCAAATGGAATAGATCAACAGTAAATATATGTTTTCAGAGTTTTGCAAATGGAGCATTTCAAGTGACAACATAAGATAACTTGAACATAACCAAAAATTCTTACTAGACATCATGAGCAAGAAATTAATAGTAGAATAATCCATTGATTAAGCCAATTCATAATGAATCCTTAGAAAAAAATGTCTTTTTCCTCTAGAAAAATCCAATGGATTAACTTAGAAATAATTCATAGTTATAACCTCCACCATACCTTGGGAGCCAAAAATAACCCTTTATAAGTTTTCAATTTACATATATATAATATAAAAGTGTTCGTTCAAAAATGTTCAAGCAAGTTGTTTCTTGACTTAAACTTCAAGAGAAGTGGGAGATGGTTTTTTTACATTTTTTAATCATATCTCCTCCATTGAGTAAATAAATCATTACATAAATTAATATGAGGAAATACATGTTTCTCCCCAGGTAATTTCAAAACGGGAATTTCACGCTCAAATATTTTGGTGTACTTTTCTATTTTTGGAAAAATAAACTTAAGATGAGTCAATCTATGAACTTCTATCGCTAGAAAATTCTGAAGGTGGTCATGCTCCATTAATTGATGGCTCGTTTTATCCCATACAACTCAATCATATTCAACAACCTAATATAATGATCCTCTTGACCTTTACACTTCGAAATATACTTGACATAGTTTAGTTGGTTTTGAACCTTGCCTCGTTGATATTTCCATATCAGGGTTTCTTTATACAATATGGATAGTTGCATGCTTAGTTCCTATAGCTCGATCACTTTGGAAATGAAGTCAACTTTTATTTGATCATTAATTTTATCTTTTTCCAAGACTTTTTCAATGAAATTAATGACCATGTTTTGTGAAGGCTTATAACATTTGACTTGATTTTTCAACTTGACAATTAGTGTCCTAAGGATCTAAATATCCTTTGTGTCAGGCTTGTTCATGGTAGCATAAGAGATAGTTAATCAGTGTCCTAAGGATATAAATATCCTTTGTGTCAACCTCAGGCTTGTTTATGGTAGCATAAGAGATAGTTATTCTAAATAATAGTTAGATCGTTGAGTTTATCTTTCTTTGTGTCAATCATCTATTATTCAATAGTACATAGGGCATAAGTATCGAATTCCAATCTCTTTCTCTTCTAAGTTTTTTTTACTAGTTCTTACTTCCTCTTGTTGTAAACAAGCACCTCCAAGTCAACAACTTCTTCCAGAGAATCTGGAATTGGTTGATCACCCCATTATAAAATATTCTCCAGACTTCTTGGAGTGTGCACTTTCTCTTCCACATGTTTCTTACCTTTATCTCCTACTTTGGGAATGACAACATCCTCCATGGTTAAATCATTGAAACTACTAAGAGGTGGTGGTGTTTGTTGCAGTGACTTCTATTCAAGAGTTGTTTCTCCTTGTTTTTTTTCTTGATTGGAGGTTTGTTGTGTCTCAATAGCAGTGTTTTCCTTGTCCTTTCCTTGATAATGAAATGCTTATTGTTTTTCCTCCTCTTGTTTTTACTTTTCCTCAACTTCTAACCTTTCCTTGTATTTGATTTCCTTTTCTTCTTTCTCATTTTCTTATTGTTTTCTCAACTTCTAACCTTTCCTTGTATTTGATTTCCTTTTCTTCTTTCTCTTGTTTTCTATTTTCTTCTTCTTGTCTTCTTTTCTTCTCTATTCCTCAGCTTCTAATATTTCTTTTTCTTATAAGTCCTTCAAATCCTTTTTTTTGGCATCATCCTCAGATGCAATTATTTTGGAATCTTCTAACATCTTGACATCCACTTCACCTTGCCTTCTCCTTATATCTTATTCAATAGTTTTTATCAATTCTTATTTTTGTTGTTTGTATCATGTGGTGTTATTCTCTTACTTTCAACTATGCCTCTTCTTTCAATATTATCTCCTCAACTCTTATGGCTTCCTAATTTCTTCCTTGTTGCTCTTATTATTTCTTTTCTCTTTCTATTTTAGCCAATTTTTTCTTGATTTCCTCCATTTGATCATCTGAGGTAATGCCATAGAGGGATGTGAAGTCAATACATTTTAGTTTGCTTTGAACATCTTCGCAATCTATAGCATTTTCAAATAGGATCTCACTTTCCCATTTCTCATGAGTGTATGGCCAGGGAAGGGAAATCAATTCACAATATTTAGCAACAAATCCAAATGGATTATGTCTTCTAAACCGACCTTGGGGAAATTGATACTCCAACATAGCATTCTCTTCTTGTCTGGAATGCTTCGAATTGGCTAAATTATAACGTCTGAGACTAAAATTGTAAGGAATGAAATTTTCTTGTTTACCTCTTTAAGTAAAGAAGCATTGAAATCCTACAATATTTTCAGATATGCTATCTCACCTAAGACAAGTATATTGGGCACATACCTAGGAAACAAATGAGGATATGTGGTTTACACCATAAATCCTAAGATAGGTGTACTCCTCCTACATATACCAATTTCATATGCATCTGGTTATGTTCATATATATTTTTATCAATCTTGAACATTCATTGTCAAAGGTGAGCTAATAGAGAGGAGCTAAGAAGAAATCACATATCATTGCATAATTCTTATTATATTTGTTTTCCCAAATTAATTGACAATATACATGCACTAGAGACTCATAAATAAGCCAATTGCAGTTTACACCAAAGAAAATGTTGGTGGCGCAAATAAAATCCATGAGATATGAGGCCATGTAAAATGTGGGCACCACTCATTGATTATATTTGGGTTTTTGTGTCCTCTCTATCATTCTATTTAAATAATGAGAAAGAATTGCTACCCAATTAAAGACATGACCTATAGTAACAACTATGTAGGCCAATGGTAACTAGACATATTTGAAATGCATACAATATTTTTCACCATACAACCTAGCTATTAGATCCATATACACATAAGGTTCCTACAAATTAGTGATTGAATACATCTCATCTGATTTCTTGAAGAATCTCTTATCTTCCACCCACCAACTAGTGAGGATCTTCTTGGTGTCATGTTCTTTGTTAAAATTTTCAAACAAACTTGTGATCATGTATACCTCTAGTTGTATCATCTTATAATATATTTCTAATTCAAATGGTTGGTAAGACCCTACACATATACCTTGCTCATTCAAAATGGTCCTCTATTCCATGTCTGTATGATTAAATATCCAATCAAGAGCCTTCAAGCAAGGCATGATCAATTTTCTTGCTACAATAAAACATAGACAATATTTCCTTATATCATTGAAGACTAAATCATTTCCAACCATCCTCTAAATATTACTAGGGGGAACTACCTCATGGTAGTCTTCTGCATGAAATTTCCTATACAATTCTTCCCATCATAGGAAAGGGAGTTGAGGACCTATGTGAGCATTGATATCTTTATGAGTAGGTATCATTGGTTCTGTCTTAGGCCTAGGTATTTGAGTGACTAGTATGTATTCTTCTTGAGAGGTTTCAACTTCAATGGGTCCTTATTGTGACTTTTCTAAGTGCTCTACAAGATTTTTCCCTTTAGGGGAGTTCTTAGGCATTATGGAGGAAGACCTTCTTGGAGGCATTGTCTCTAGATGAAAGAAGAATTCAAACATTACAAATCATACCTTATCAAAATGTAGAAACTTTTGTATTCCTAACTTAAAATAACTTCAAAATGAAATTTCCATTGATATTTTGGAGAAGTTTAAGTTTTTTTTTCTTTGAAAAAAAAATTTACAAGTTTCAAATTCTTAATTTGTTATAACCAACAAATCATTCATTTGAAACTGGAAAAGAATGAATGTTAAATCATATCTACAAGTTGAGCTAACAACAATGTTGTATAAGAAATACAAGTGGGGTTAGAGCCTTTGAACTTTGTAATTGATCATTGATTGTTGCACACATGATATAAAGAAACCAATAACCTAATCAAATTATACTGACAAAAAATGTGTTATTACACTGATAAAATAGGTTCAACTAGGATAACTTATTTTATCGAGGGAAATAAAAAATTTCACGCTACACTTCTCATCGATGAACTTTTGGAATTTTCATGTAAAATCCCTTCATTAGGGCTTCAAAGTTAAATGGTAAAATTGTAATCTAAATTACTTTTCTTTTCTTGAACATGACATATAATTTCTATTTCTTTTTGCATTACAACAAATCTATCTAATTTATGATGAAGTTCTAGCAAATTAATTAGTTAAATATCAAATTATCAATTTATACAGTGAAAAATAGTCACAAAACAGATTACACAACATATTACACAATTTCAATACATAGATACATATCATAACTTTCATTCAGAACAAAATTAATACTGGAAAAATACCTCTTGAAGAAAAAAAATGTCCCTTTCTTTTCTGTTGTTGCTAACTGCTTGAAACTGCCTCAAAACTGAATCTTTTCCTCCCAGACAGCTAGGAATAGAGCCTCTCCGACTCCCTAGCTCCAGGAATCCTTGCGATTTCCTGCCCCCCCGAGCCCAAAACTCCCAGCAACAGGTGCCCCTGTGGCAAACCTCCAACTAGCTCCTCAAGCAAAACCATTAATAAAATCCTCCAGCAAGTTTCCCCCCAGCCAAAAACCAGTAACACAGTCCTCTGGTATGAAAATAATGTTCCCCAAAAACCCCCAAAATTCCTCCCGAGTGTTTCCCCCCCCTCCTTCTTATCCTACTTTCCTTCCCGTCTTATTCACCGCCTTCTCCCTTCATTAAGTCTCACCCACCTTATCCCTCCATTAAGTGTCAACCATCTTATCCCCTTTTCATTAATGGTCATCTATCGATACACTAAGTCTCAAAATGAAAATTATTAATTTATTAAACCAATATTCCTTAAACAATATTTAATCATGATTATTAATTGATTAACTGATTAAACTAATATACATTAAACAAATATTTAATTAGGACAATTAATTAATTAAACTAATATACATTAAACAATTTTTTGAATCATGACAAATGATTAATTACTTAGGGTTGTTACATTTCATCAACGAACTTTTGAACTTTTCATTTGTGATCATAAAAAAATTCATTTCCAATAAAAGTTTCAAAAGTCCCCAATGAACAATAGAAAACTAAGTAAAAGAACTTAAAGGACTTATAATTTTTTGGTGTTTTCTTATGCAGAGGAGTTAGGTAAAAAATGACTAACCAATGTGAAAATCAATCAAAATTAGAAAGAAAAAAATGTTTTTTAAGATAATCAAAGAAACTAAAAAAAGTAGTACCCAATATTTGAAAGTTTTTTAGGGTGTGTTGTGGACTCAACAAGATGGAGGATGTGGCTTATGTTTCTTATGCTAGTGTAATTGGTAGTTTTATGTATACTATTATTTATACAAGACTATGCATTGCCCAAGCAATGCCGGTCTTAAGTTGATTCATGGCTAATCTTGGGCATGAACATTGGGCTAGAATGAAGGGGCCCTTCAAGTATTCACAAGGTACTTTTTAATATTCCATTTTCTGTCATAGTGGTGTTTCAGGGGACCCACACTCGATGGATATACTAGGTTGTGTGGATTCTAATTGGGAAGGGGTTGTACATAGAAATATATCGACAAGTGAATACATGTTTCAATTATTTGGTCGAACAATAAGTTGGATGAGCAATCGACATGTTGTGGTCGTTTTTTCCACTCTAGAGTCAAAGTATATGGAATATATCCATTCCCATAAGGATACCATTTGTCTTATGAAACTATGTTCAAAACTAGGGCTAAGTCAAAGAAATGTTACGATTTAATGTAATAGTAATAGTGTCATTTTTCTAGCTAAGAACCCAACCTTTCATGCAAAGACAAAGATATAGATATCTAGTACCATTTCATTAGGGACATAGTAGAGGATGGGAAGGTGATACTAGATAAAGTGGACACTTTGTAAAAGGTTGCAGATGCATTAATGAAACCAGTGATCACAAGTAAATTCAAGTGGTGTTATGAGTCTATGGGTCTTCTTTCCCCTAGCAATTAGCTCATGGTTTGATGCATTCTCCCTTATACTCTTGCAAGGTACACAACAAGAGGGAAAATGTTGGGACAAGTGTATCATTGTTAAACCCTAGATAAAGCCCCATGTTAAGTATACAACCTCTTATTAAGCCCTAGATATTGGATTATTACATTTCTAGTGTTATATTTGTATGTAGGCTAGAAACCTTCATTGTACCCTTTCTTTATAATTGTACCCTTCGTCTCTTATATATATATCAGTGAGACATAGTCTTAGGATCATCTCATCTCATCCTATAAATTAAATATATTGTAAAATGAGGTTTTCCCCTTGAAGTGGAATATTATTCACTGACGTTTTAACATCCTCAAGGTGGTGTTTCATAACATTTATTACCAGAGCATTGATCCTATGGTTTTTCTTCTTCAAACAAGTCATCTTGGAATTTTCTCTATAATTTTTTTCTAGGATGCTTCAAACCACAAAATTTTGAGGTTTCTCAGGAGACATATCCAAGTACTTTAGGTACAAATTTCAAGTTCTGGTTCCTTATCCTTTGGAAGATAGGATTTTTTACTCATCTTGAAATCCATTTTAAATGAGACATCTTGAGATTTTTTCTATAACCTTTTTTCTGGGCAGTTTCAGACAACAAATTTTTTAGGATATTGACTAAATATAGAAAAGAACAAGTGGTAAAAACTTCCAGGATCTGGTTCATTATAGTTTCGTAGATATCTCTTGTGGAAGTTAGGGTTTGTGACTAGTCCTAAAATTAGTCTCAAATGAGGCAACTTTTTATTTTCACTATAAAAACATTTTTGTGAAGTTCTAGACTCTAAAATTTTCATAATCCTAAGGAGACACAATGAAATACTTGTGGAAGAAGTTTCAGAATTTGAATCATCATAATTTGTGATATGTATCTTGTGGAAGTTGGGGATTTTTACTAATATTGAAATTAGTCTTAAACAAGCCATTTTGGTATTTGTGCTATAATTTTTTTATCACTGAAGGTTGAGATTATGGAATTTTCATAATTATAAGAATTCATATCAAAGTATTAAATGCAGAAATTTTGGACTCATAAGGGTTCAAAGTTCATATATATATCGGAACAAAGGTTAGTCATTTAGACATACTCCAAATTAAGGGTTTGAAAGGTACATAACTTAGAAATAGCATAACTTTTGATTGGAAGATCTATTTTTGATGATTCAAAATTTGTGATAAAGAGGAAAAAGAGGAGAAATATTATTTTCTCACATGGATGCAAAGGTTCCTCCAAAATATATTTCACCAACTAAACTCTAGAGAGTTCAACCGTGACTTAAGAAGAAAGAGAAGAAATCTTTCATCAAATTGGAAAGGTGGAAAAGAAGATGGATGGGGTGGAAAATGAGATGGATGTGGTGGAAAATAAAATGGATGAGGTGAAAAATAAAATGGATGAAAGTAGGAAAGAGGTGGAAAAGAACATTGATGAAAATTGGGAACATATGGAAAAAAAATGTTATAATTGCAAAATTCCATGTCTTTCATGATCTTACATGCTCTAGATGAGAGACTCCCTAAAGAAGATATCAAAATGCAAGGAAATCATGAAAATATAGAGGAAATAAAGATTGAGTCCCATAATCATGATTATTCATCACTTCAATATCCACATCATCAAGGTTTCAATGCAACACCAAGGAACTACTTCGTTCCAAAGATTGATATGAGGAAGTTTGATGGTAAAGATCATATAACATGGATATTCTAGATGGATAAATACTTTGATATACACCAAGTTCCAAGATTACAAATATACCTATTGCATACTTCTATTTATAAAATTATCAATTTGTTTGGTATCAATGGCTTTGTGAAAGAAAAAATAATTCTATTATCTCTTGGTCCATTTTTATAGATGAATTGAGATCACATTATGGGGATATTAAGAGCAACACATTCTTTAGTCAGATGATAAATCTTCAGCAAAAAGGTCCAATTACATAACACATTCAACAATTCTAAAAGCTCAGTCTAAGGGTAAAAAACATTCCTAAGGCTAATTTGTTAGATCATTTTATGGGCACCTTATATGAGAACATTCAATGTGAGATGTGTCTTTCGAACCTAAATCCTTAGAGAATTTTTTTAATGTGGCAAGGAAAGTGGAAAAACAAATATGGCTACTAGAAGGGTGGTCACTAGAAACTATAGAGAGCACCATGTTCCCTCTCCTAAACTCACTCAGCCGACAAGGTGGACACCTTAACAAATGAATGAAAGAAGAGAAAAGGGACTATGTTTCAATTGTGACAAGAAGTACAAAAGGGGAATAAATGCAGGGATAAGAAATTATTATACATAGACTGTGAAGAGGAAGAAGGTCAAGAATTGCAACCATCACAATATCAAGAGCTAGAAGAGACTACTCCAATGATTTCTTGTCATGCATTGGCTCACATTAGTACTACACAAACCCTCAAGATACAAGGATACATAAAAAATATAAAGGTAGCAATTTTGATTGATTATGATAGTACCCATAACTTCATCAATTACAAATTATCAGAAGATCTCAATTGCTTTGTATTTATAGCACCAGAGTTTCAAGTAATGATTACATATGGAGATACTATAAATTTTTCTGGGAAGTGCCATAGTATTAAAGTCAATAGGGGGGATTGTTTTTTGGATAGATGATTTACATCCAAATGGGTGGTGCTAATGTTGTATCAAGGATCCAATGGTTACAATCATTGGGAACAATGGCCCTTAATTTTCAATATCTTTTCATGAGATTTTCCTCACAAGGTAAGGAAATTAATCTTATAGGTATCCAAGGGAAACACTCTAAGGTGATAAGCTCTAATAGCATGAAAAAATTACTCAGAAAGGGATGTCGTGGTATAATTTTTCTCACTAGATGTTCAAACATATATATCCTCTACTCTACTATATCTCCAAATGGTTATAAACAACCATTCCAAGGTATTTGGAGATATGCCTAAGTGTATTCCACCTACTCGAGATCATGATCATGCTATTCATTTGCAACCTGGAAGTGTACCACCTAACATTAGGCCTTACAGGTATCCATATGCAAAGAAGAGTGAGATCAAACGTATGATCCAAGAAATGTTAGAGTCTGACATCATTCAACCTAGCCAAAGTTCTTTCTCTTCACCAATAGTGATGGTTACGAAGAAGGATGGTTCATGGTGTATGTGTCCATATTATAGAAAACTCAACAAAATGAACATCAAAGATAAGTTTCCTATTCTCGTCAATGATTAATTATTAGATGAATTGCATGTAGAAAAATTCTTTACTAAGTTGGATCTTCGTTTAGGATATTATTAAATCAAAATGAGGTAGGAAGACATTCTCAAAACATCCTTCAGAATAGATGAAGTTCATTATGATTTTTTGGTTGCGAGAGGTATTCCCTCCTAGAGTGTTGATGTTTTGGTAGTTGTAGGAGGTATTCCCTACTGGAAAATTTTTCTTAGAGAAGAAGAAGATTCCAAGAAGTCAAAGGAATATCATTGAACAATTGAAGAACACCCCATAAAAGAATAAAGTGAAATAGAAGACCACATAAGAGAATTCATCCCGTAGGAAATAATTAAAGTGGAAATATAGTTTCCAAGAAGAGAAGTCGACCCACAAGAAATAATTAAAGTGGAAATATAATTTCCAGGAATAGAAGTTGGCCCACAAAAATAATAAAGTAAATGTGAAGACCCAAAATAAGAATTTGGTCCTAGACAGGTGCCCAGATTAGTATAAATATAAGGCTGGATCATTTCATTTGTACAAACACACAATTCTTCTTCTGCAGTGCACATTAGGAAGTTGCAATAGTTTTGCTATTTTTGGTTTTTGGTTCTCTTGGAGAGTGCGCCCTACTTGGGGAAGGATATTCTTGGTGGCTATTGGTGGTTTCTCTTGTGCACTACCTCTAGAAGAATTGCGCTAAGGTTGTGTGGTGCCACCCAATTGCAGTTGTAGTTACATTTGCAGTTGTAGTTGCAGTTACCAATTGCCAATTATGCCAGTTCTGTGGTGTGCCATATTTCTCTAGTGATGCTCCTATCTTGCGCCAGTTCTGTGGTCCTACTCAGTTGTCTACCCTCACTAGGGTTTGACAAGAAGAAGAGATAAGTATTTTTTATCAGGCATTGTTGGTTTTCTCTTGTGAATAGAGCTTGTTCATGGTTGTATTGGAATATTCTCTCTAAGTAAAGTTGGTTGGGTTTTTCTCTGGGTTTGGGGTTTTCCCAGGACAAATATTTGTGTCTTCTTATGCTTGTTTATATGTTTCTTATATATTTCATTATATGCTTATGGAATGTTAAAAGAAGATAAAAATGTTATGGTAAATCTAATGTTAACAAAATTAATGAAAATCTAACAGAAGTCTCCTATGAGGAAATATGGGTTGCTCTCTCTTCAATGCAAAGTGGTAAAATTCTTGGTCCGAACAGGTTTATGGTGGAATTCTTTAAGACCTTTTATGACTTGATTAAGGATGATTTGCTATTGATGATAAGTGAATCGCAGAGAAGTGGTAAAGTGATCGGGACTTTCAATTCCACCTTCCTTTTCTTAATCCCTAAAAAGAAGGACAACTTGTCCTTTGATGGTTTCAGGCCCATTTCCTACTGTAAGGTGATTCACAAATTAATATCCAAAATAATTGTGATTTCAGGCCCATACTGTCGGAGATCATTAGGGAAGAACAGTTTGGGTTCCTGAAAAACTACCAAATTCACGATGTGGTAGCCTTAGCACATGAGGTCCTGCACTAAGTGAAAAATAAAAACCTGAAAGCGACCATCCTTAAACTTGATTTATCGAAATCCTATGATAGAGTAGATTGGACTTTTTTTGCATAGTACTGATACAACTGGGCATGAGTCTGAAAATGGTGATTTGGATCATGGGGTGTATTCATAATGCCTCCTTTGTTGTTCTCATTGACGAATCCCCTTCATGTTTCTTCAAAGCCTCTCGGGGCTTGCGTCAAGGATGCCCCCTCTCCCCTTTTCTTTTCCTTTTCATAATTGAGGTTCTAAGTAAACTAATTAAGGAATCCAAATTAGAAGGTTGGATTAGAGGAGTGATGGTTTCAGAAAGTGAGGCAATTTCACATCTACTTTTTGTGGACAACATCATATGTAGTGTTTCGATTTCCCTCCATGACCTGAGAGAGATAAAATAAATTTTTGATGACTTTTGTAAAGCAATTGGTATGGTTTGTAACTTGAGGAAATCATGTCTTATCCTAAACAACTGTCTGGAGGAAGAAGTAGATTTTTTAGGAAATATTATTTCGACCCCTCATAAAAATTTGGAAGAAGGATTTAAATATTTTGGTTTTTTTTTAAAACCTATCAAATATATACGAGCAGACTGGGATGGCTCATAAATAATATTGAAGCTAGAATTTCTATATGGGTTAATAGACTTCTCTCGAGAGGAGGAAGTCTGGTTCTCCTTACAACGGTTTTGGAAAGTATACATGTGTACTAGAAATCAATTACAACCATACCAAAAGGGATCTTATCTAATATTCGCAAGTAGAGTTTTCACTATCTTTGGTCGGGCTAGAAGAAATCTGGAGGTATCTCCCTTGCAAAATGGTCTGTGATCACTCAACCCAAAGAGATAGGTGGCTAGGGTCTGAAGGAAATTACCTCCTTTGCGAAGGCTTTGGCCAACATAAAAATTTGGCGTTTTGATACGGATTATTTTCGGCATGAAATGAGAGCGGAGATATAATAAAGAAATGCACAGAGATATCGCGTATATCCAGTAATATAACATAAATATATCAAAGATGCAACCATAAACATAGAGATACAGTAATACACGATTTCTATTAATGAAAAGTAATAGAGAGGCTGTAAAAGAAAATCACAGTGAAAAGTCTCTAGAATGGGTGGCAACTTATCTACTGAAGATATGTGATGGTTACTTGCATTCTCAAGAAGATGGATTTACAATGAGGCTCTGGAGGCACACAATAATGAAGAATACCAAAGTCCTAGACATCCAAAACCTAACCCTAGGAGATGGAAAGCCAAAAGTCATGTGGGCCACCGTTTGGGTAAGTTGGTGCATCAACTTCGAGTGCGTAACTTTGCATACGATCTCCGTTTAGGCGTGTGATAGCTTTCGTTGGAAAGGTATCGTCGAGAGATTCATTTTGGGCTCAATCATGCCTTTGGCTATCATTGAGGAACCTCTATCTTGAAAGACCTTCATTTAGACCTCAAAATGGCCCCAGAAGATAAAAAACTGCTAAAAATAGTAAATTGCCAAAGTGGCGAGAAAACTGTTTTGGGCCATTTGAAGATTTATTACCAATATCCACCTGAATCAATCCTCCCTCCTTAGAACAATGGTCTCCATTGCGTTGAGTTCAGAGGGAGAGGGAAAAGCATTTGTTGAATCGCATCTTGGTGAGCTACTTGTTGTCTTACAACAGATCACCACCTTGGTTTATTGAAATCTGTCACAAACACATTGGGTACGGAAGGTTTGGACCTTTTTAACCCGGCTGGCTATTTTAGATGGTATTAGTAGAGGAATCTTAGGTAGCACTACGCAGCCTTATTGGGCTACACTTCTATTGGATAGAAGGTGCTTTGGCGAAGTTGTGGTGGTTCTTGATTATTCTTACGTTCACCCTTTGAAACCTTGATTGTGGAAGATGAATTTTGTAGTATGAGATCACGAACCTGCGACCTTGTTTAGGTTCGTGATGGTTAGACACCTCTGGTATCTGTAAAGTTACCCCGAGGTAATAATGACACTCTTTTTTGGTGAGACTCATAGAATAGCATAAGCGTTCCACATATATAAGGCCCAAGGGAACATCTGGACATCGATTGGGGCAGCTTGTCCACATAATACTCATCGCCGAAGGGGTTGGATCATAGTATGACGATCAACACTGCTAACTCAAAGATCTAGATCCTTGGCTGAAGCCACCAATGTTAATAGTTTGCGGGTGTAGTGTTGTCGACAATCTAGCTTGTTGGCGACCTCTGGCGAGATAGGGGTTCCACGGCCTCGCTATGACAATAAAATCACGATTGGGGTCCCCTTCACCCACATATGTGAATGAAAAGGCTCCCCCTCTTACGGATCACATTGGTTCTTACAGTTTGAATTAAACGCGGTGTGACAATACTTGATGGGGTTCGTCGATGATGCATCTTTTACCGATATTTTTGGAATCCGGTCACGAATCAAGGTTCGGCTCCTTGTCTTTGATCTCGGCCCGCAATGACTGTTTTGAGCGACGATACGTCGGTGTTGTGCGAGGGGCTTTTATGGAAATCACACCATTTTCAGTGTCCTTCTTTGTCTTCCGTGACCCTTCTTTTCACATGGCTTGGAATGGTTTGGGAAGCATTTAGGGTTGTCTTTGTCATACTTTGGATTTATTTGTGGATTTCTGAGACCCGAACTCCCGTTTGTTCGGTGTAATTTCTTCTTGATTTTAACAACATATGGGTGACAACACCAAGTGATGAGATGTCGAGGAAAATCCATTTCAGTTTGGATGCCGTATTAGCCAGAGCCGCAATTTGAGAACCAAATGTATGCGTTAGGAGTGTTTGATACCCTGGCAGTGCGCCAAGGTATGGAAGGTATTGGTGAACTCAGAGAGGCGCTGGCCTCTCTTTCCTTGATGTGGTCCATATCATGTATTGGTCCCCATAGTTGCCAATAGGGTAGTCTTGTTCCTTTACACATCCACAAAAAATCCCAAAGTGGGCTCGGTATATATTCTAGACTCCTCGTGGAACTTTGCTCCCATTAAGATTCCCATCGATGTTTGGCAGGGGAGAGATGTAAGGAGTACGAAGGTGATCTTTCCTTGTCGAAAAACTATGAATAGAGAAATAACCTTCTAGCATATTTAACCATTTATCTAGGGCATCTGCATCCTACTTTGACCCTTCAAATACAGAATATCAAAATTAACGTTACCTTGAAGGCTGAGGTGCCTCCAAAGTAGTTAGCTTGATGAAGATGTGTCTGATACTATCGGCAAGCATTGAAGGATGTGGGAAAAATTCTCAATCATTCCGTCCCTACATTATAGTGTGAGAGCTTGCTCAAACAACGGATTAATAGAATCGTCTACGGTCCATTTTTTTTTTTCTTCGACCATTGAGGGTTTATTGGGTGTGCGAGGCGATTGTCCTCAAGAGAGACAATCTTAATTAACTTACTATACTCGGACCTAAATGAGACGTCAGGCGACTGCTCTGATACCCTTGATCTGGATTATTTTAAATACGAAATGAGATCGGAGATATAATGAGGAAATGCAATTATATCGCTTATATCTAGTAATATAACATAAAATATATCATAGATGCAACCATAAATCTGGAATCTGATACGTTTATATTAATGAAAGAAATGTCCAGATGGCGTAAAAATCTGAGTGAAAGACTCACTAGAATGGTGGTAGCTTCTCTCTAAGAAGAGATGCTTATTGACTACTAAAATTTGTAAGAAGATGGTTACAATGTGAGGCTCTGGAGGCCTTTTACAATATCGGGAGATGCCAAAGTCCTATGTCAAAACCCTAATAACCCTGGAGATCAAGCCAAAGGTCATGTGGGCCCCACGTTTGGGTAAGTTGAACATCAACTTCCGAGTCGTAACTTGCATCACGATCGTTTTAGGCGTCTTGATGGCTACCGTTGGAAGGTATCGTCGGGGTATTTTGGGAGTAGCTCGTTGGAAAGGTATCGTCGAGGAGATTCATTTTGGGAGCTATCATTGAGAACCTCGATATCGAAAAAACTTCATTTAGGCCCTCAAAATGGCCCCAAAAGTTAAAACCTGCTAAAAATAGTAAATTGCCAAAATGGCCAGAAAACTGTTTTGAGCCATTTGGAAAAGGTGGGTGGCCACCGATATCCACCTGGATCACGTTTAACCTAGGGGAACTCTTTATGGTATTAGGTGATGATCTCCAAATACTTCTCAAATTTGATGGTAGACGAATGGTTCCACATTCCACAAAAATCCTCCAAAGGCTTGATCGTGTGGAAGGATTTGGTTAATTCCTTTCCAATGGTAGGAACCTGAACCATTTGGAAAATTGGTGATGGTAAGAGTGTAACATTAGGGGAGGACCTTTGGTTGGGTGTTGTAAACTCCTTTCTACTCTTCGATCCCTTGATACGCACCCTGAGAGATAGGGGCATCTAGGTTTTAGTTGATGCTTGCATAGGCCTCCCACAAGCCAGGGGCCAAATTGGTTGGATTTTTGCTGAGAATATCTTCCTAAACAGAGTCCTCATCGATGAATGGGGAAGGTTTAGGAACATACTTGTTGAAAATAATATTCATTTAGATGAAAACACTGTTGACATTCTTGCTTGGTCCAAAAACCCAAAGAATGGTAGCTTCACAGAAAAACTGGGGTACAAAGCATGGCATGAAAACACTTTCGAAGGACCCAAGAAATGGTGATGGGATTTGATTTGGAAAATCAAAGCCCCACCAAGATGCAAAATTACGATGTGGCTTGCCCTCAATAATAAGTTGTTAACTTGGGAAAATATCATCAGGAGAGGATGGAATGGTCCTAACTGGTGTGCTTTATGAAAAAATGATGTTGAATCTATCTCACATTTGTTTATTTCATGTCCTTATGCATCCCATGTGTTGTCAATGGTTAAAGAGAAATTTAAAGGGAGAACGGATTGGAACAAGGAAAATTTGGTGGAATGTTTCAAGGCCTGGTTGTAGGATCGAACAATTAACTTATATACATGCCTACCTAGTTTACTTATTTCCAATATATGGTGGGCCAGGAACAACAATATTTTCAATGATAAATTTATCCCACCAGAAGTAACAATGACTGTAACGATTTCTCAAGCAACATAATTTAAGGCCTCTTTGAAGGAGAATTCTCCCAGGTTGGTGATAATTCCTTCATTAGATTACGAGGTGCCTTGGGGCTTCTTCTATGGGTCCAACCAAGGGAATCCTCCAAATTGTGGTGTTGGTGTTGTTTTATATATCACTTAGAAACATTATCTGTTTATTAGATATGCTCCAAGTGAAGGTTCCAATAACAAATCCAAATATACAACCCTATGAACTCTACTTGAAATAGTAAAAAGGAAAGATGTAAGAAATCTTCAGGGCTTGGGGGATTCGAAACTAGTCATTGACTAGGAAAGACAAAAAAATGCATCTCAAGACATCAGTGTAGAACCAATCAAACGAGACATCAAGCTAGCTTTCATGTCTTTCGAGTGTCTGTCCTTTAATCACATTCTTTGCGAGTTAAACTCAATAGATGATGAGCTCTCCAAGGAGGCCCTATCCCTACTTGTGGGAGCTTCGGGCTACTACGAATATATAGATGGTGAAGAGGTGGAAGCCATGTAAATATGGTTGTAGGATGCTCTGTATTGACATATTATTAGAATTTGTAATGATGGTATATAGAGTGTTTAGGTTGTTGGATCATGTTGTCATTGATTCCAATGGTTCGATTGATTGATGTCAAAGGATTGATCGATTGATGATTGATGTAATATAATATGTATTGTCCTTGATGAGAATGCATAGATGAAGATGGATCAATGAGTTGTCATTGATACATGATG
>SNQJ01S0140614.1:0-15498 GCA_010110895.2 Picea sitchensis
TAAAACTTACATATTTTATAAATCATTCTTATTTCAAAATTATTATACATATTAAAATTTTATAAAAACTTGCATGTTTTATAAATTATTTTTATTTAAAATGTATTATACATATTAGGATTTAGAAATTAATTTATTATCAATTAATATTTTTATAAACTTAACATCCAAACAATCCAAACAATAGTTCAAAACTATAATTACATATAATTTGAAAATTAATTTACTATTAATTAATATTTCTCTAAACATGATATCATATTCAAACTATAAATGATATTTAAAAATAAAATAAAACAAACATCAAATTATATGTCTTGTTTACTTTAGTTATAATTTTTGATACATATAGAATATACCATTTTTCCATGCTTCAATGTCCATTACAAATTACAAGGAACAATCTTAGAAAAACACCTTAAAATACATGTATTTTTTTAAGAAATTTTGAGAAAACAACTTCCAACTAATTAATAAATTATTTCCCTATATTAATTTACTATAAAGTAAATTTATAAAAAAAAAAGACAAATTTTGAAAAAAAAAGTTTCAATTAGTTAGTAATGTATTTCATCTATTTTTCATTTTAACTTAATAAATTAAATATATATAATCATTTACTCACTGCATTTTGAAGTGATTTATTTTTAATTAAAAAAAACTTAAATGTATTATTGTAAAACTTAAATATATTGTTTTTCAATTTAACAAAATTTAACAAAAAGTAACAATTATGTTAGTTTCAAAACCAAAAAATATTAGTTTAAAATAAATTATTCAAATATTAGTTTTAAAATGAACAATTATATTTTCATATTAATTTAAAATTTTACATATTTTATAAATCATTTTTATTTGAAATTTATTATACATATCATAATTTGAAAATTAATTTATTATGAATTAATATTTTATAAAAATAACATCTAAATTAATATTTTTATAAATATAACATCAAACAATATAATATATGATGATTTGAAAATTAATTTATTATCAATTAATATTTTAGAAAAATAACAATCAAATTAATATTTTTATAAATATAACATCAAACAATACAATAGTAACTATTTATAATTTAAAAATTAATTTATTATCAACTAATAGTTATCTAAATACAATAGTAACTATTTATAATTTAAAAATTAATTTATTATCAACTAATAGTTATTTAAACATGGTATTGTGTCTCAATTATAAATAATATTTAAAAATAAAATAAAACACGCTTCAAATCTTGTGTCTATTTGCTTTATCATCTTTTATACATATAGCATATAAAAAATTTCCATACTTCGATGTCCATTATCAATTATAAATAATATCTAAAAATTAAATAAAACAAGCATCAAACCTTGTATATGTTTGCTTTATCGAAATCTTGTATATGTTTGTTTTATCGTCTTTCATACATATAGCATATAACATTTTTCCATACTTCGATGTCCATTACAAAATACAAGGAACCATTTTAAACGAAAACTTTAAAATACATGTCTTGTCATTTTCTAGAAATAGAAATTTTGAGAAAATAAGTTTATAGATTAGTAATTTATTTTCATATGTAAATTAATAAGTAGATAAACTCATATCTTTTCTTTTTTCTTTTTTTTTAACTTCAAACAATTTTATTTTTTTTAACTTCAAAAAAAAAAAAATTTATATGCTCATTTACTCACTCCATTATCTAATTATTTATTTTTAATTTAAAAAAAATTAAATATATTATTGTAAAACTTAAATATATTATTTTCCAATTTAACAAAAAAGTAAGGTTTGTGATCAATATTATTATACACATCATAGAAAAGTAAGGTTTGTGATCATTATTATTATCCCTAGAGTGGCATGGTAAATAACATATTCAGTTCTAAGGTCTGTCATCATTATTATTATCCCTATTGTGAAATGATATATAACATATTCATTTCTCAATGTGAGTATTTTCTCAAATGCAATATACATATAGATATTATTATCACAGGTTCAAATCGAGATGGGGGTAGGGTATGTATACCTTCGTAGACTTAGTCACCAGTCAAATCACTCGGCGGAGGGGGTTCCCTTGCCCCACAAACAAGGGGGTCTCATACACCAATTTGGTGTGCTCGCTTGGCCGTGACCTTAAAAATAGATTATTATTATTATTATTATTATTATTATTAAAATAGTAAAATGCAATATACATATAGATAAAATAGTAAAATGCAATATATATATATATATATATATATATATATATATATAGTAAATTTAAGACATTGCACATTTATCTTAGTATAATCATAAATACATAATCATTAAGCCTAACATAATCATAGATAAAAACCAAAATAGCCTAATAATCATAATTTCCTAGATGTTTTTGAAATCAAACAATTGTCATTTTGCATTGAACAAGTAATAGTCCTATAGATGCATGACATTGAATAAATAATAGTCCTCGAGATGAATTATTTTTTCATAAATCTTTGATGATTTCTCGTTATGGTGTAGAACACTGTAAATTGTCATAGATGATCTCCTACATAGTTTCCATTTTGCAATATACCATGTTTTCCAACAATTGTTTGCAATTTTCCATGTTTTCCTCAACCATCCATTGTGAAAATTGGCTTCACAACTTGCTAGTATTACATGTAATATAATGGAACCTCACTCAAACATTTTCTTAGAACCAATAGAACAACTTACATACAATAATTCAAAAGATGCAAGATACTAAATATTTTCTTCCATGTGCCTCGGATGGGATGCCACGAAGCCATCACGAGACACGTGGACTATTGTCGGGACGCATTATCAATGCATCAACTAGCGAACATCCCCTCTGCCATTAATTCACCATGGTTTGCAGCAGCTGCCACCAAGTGACGAGCCTCCTCGCGCGAGGGAGATGTACCAGCCTCCAGCGCACCCAGCACCAAGCCTTAATGGCTTTGGCGGTCACGGTATCTCTACGCCTTATCACAGGGATGTATTGCACAAAGAAGCATTGGCTCCTCGCAGTGTTCACTCCACCAGCGCCTCCGCAGCATTCTCCACCGGAGAAGAGATTACAGGTCCCGCAGAAGCTCTGGAGAAGAGCAGCCCGTCCTCCAGGAACCCTGGTCCCTTCCAGGGTCTCCACCATGCCAAGGATACGAGGAAATTCACGCAGAGGTTCTGCCTAGTACAGGGCCGTCTCTCAGCGCCAGTGACAGAGGAGGTTTGAACGAGCACTAGCCATAGCATCCACTTGACGGAGCAGAAGGCCACGAACGCCTCCCATGGCGTACGTGGAGGAAATCACTTTGGAGGAAGCCATGCAGAGCCACCCCACTAATGAATTCGGAAAGGAGGACAAGCCCCCCGCCCGGGGACACCCTGCAGAATTTCAATGCCAACAACTCGAAGGACCTTTTCCCCACCCATTTCGTGGAATAGGAGACCCCTCTTGATGCTACCATAGGGACGGTGACTCTATCTCTCAACCGTCCATAGAATCTGATCAAATAAGCAATGGACTCCAGGCACCAAGCCTCCGTCGACAGCGGCGGGATGGAGCAACCATCCTTTTCTAAATTATGGAACCTCCCACTCATATTTGAGCTCAAAAGTCTGATGGATGACCAGGTTTTCTGCCTCACGAGGATCGACCAAAGGTTGGACATGCTCTTTGTGGCCCACTCCAAGAATCTTCCTCAGCGGCAATGCCCGACGTGTGCACAGACGTACGCGCTTCTAGCAGGCTGGAGACAGCAGAGGAACGAGAGGAAGCGCACGGGTAAAACGGTTCAATGATGCTTTCGTTCAGGGTTACTTCTTCTGTTTTGCATATAGCTCTAGTTCAGTTAGCTTTCTCAGTTCCTTCATATCTAGCTATGACATACTTTTTGAAACTCATAAGTTTGATAGTCCTGGTTTCCTTCGGGCAGGACATAACCATGTCTATTTTGTTAACATAGTAACACTTGGCTCAGGATGCCCAACTGTCTTGGTTTCTTTCTTAGGCGGGACAGTTGGCATCATCAACAGTTACTGTATGTTGTTTATGTTAATATAATAGGATCCACCTTTTTTACTTAAAAAAAAAAATGTTTTCTTCCATGTGACCAAATCCCTTCCTATTATAATTCTATTCTTTGGTCAAATTCCTCTAGAAGGCCTTGGTATCAAATTCCCATATCAATGTGAACTTCAACTTTCTACAAACATATGCTTGCATTGCAAGAATCAACCTTGTACCCAACATGGACAATGGATCCCAAATCATTGAATTCTCATGTCCATTGCTTATAGTGCTTGGTCCTATAGATTTAGGTCTGTGAACTACAACATATTTTTTACTACAAGACATGAAAACAATGATTCTACACCAAATGCAAATTCATTGTTTACTTTCACATATTAATATTTTTGTGTGCAGTGTAATCACTATTGTAAGGTAATTGTAATAAATTTTACCTCAAAATAGATGCATCATCAAATGCATGCCTCCTTAAATATCCCAAGAATGCAACTTTAAGTTCACTTAACTCATCCATACAATGGTCTATGATGATTTCACCCAATCCTATGTAAAAAAACACCACATCTCGATTCCCCAATCAACTATGGGTCACCCTTGCAAGCTCTCAACCTTGTGACAAGGTGCATGACAACAAAAAAAGATTCTATACATGTAGTAAATACTCTCAAGGATATCAAATTGCAACTGAGTCCTATTTACGAAATTGAGATATACTCATTGGAAGGGCTTATAGTCAGTAAATGCATGCTTCACATGGTGCTTATCTAGATGTCAAAATACAGTATGCCCAAATATATTTAACATGAAGCGATATGAAACCATATCACACCGTGACACCATAAAGAGGTAGTGCCTCGTTCCCATTGGTTCATGGTAGATTAAGGTTGTACCATTAAAATACTAATTAAGAGATGAAATTGACATGCCAATGGTGCATTCAATATCTACTAAAAAATCAATACTCAAATGAAAGTTAAAAGTTCATCATGCTTCACATGAAGCGATATGCAACCATATCACACCGTGACACCATAAAGAGGTAGTGCCTCGTTCCCATTGGTTCATGGTAGATTAAGGTTGTACCATTAAAATACTAATTAAGAGATGAAATTGACATGCCAATGGTGCATTCAATATCTACTAAAAAATCAATACTCAAATGAAAGTTAAAAGTTCATCATGCTTCACATGAAGCGATATGCAACCATATCACACCGTGACACCATAAAGAGGTAGTGCCTCGTTCCCATTGGTTCATGGTAGATTAAGGTTGTACCATTAAAATACTAATTAAGAGATGAAATTGACATGCCAATGGTGCATTCAATATCTACTAAAAAATCAATACTCAAATGAAAGATAAAAGTTCATCATCCCTAGAATTACCAAAAATATTTCACACAATTAAAATTACTATAGGGAAAAAGTTTTACTAGCTCGAGTTTCTAGCCGATATCACAACAATTTTGTAGCATGTTTCTCATTAGTTGGGCTTCCAACAAGCATTGTCACATGATTACTTTATCCTAAGTGGGTTGATCAACAACACCCATTAATTCATATAGGAATCTAATTCATACCACTAAGAAGTAATTTCATCTAAACCACTCTAGAAATAGCAAAAGCAAAATTCTTGCAACATAGATTTAGGTTATATCATCAATCACAATATTAAAAGAGGGTCATTTTGAGAGGCTAGGTCATGTCATAGTTTTTATTGTAAATTGTGACAGAATTGAATTCAGCTTGATATATCTACTAGCAATAAAATGCAATTCAAAAGTATCTTCGAGTGTTTCTACAATAGCAAGTGGATCGATCAACCAACTTTCTTAGTGGTTGGAATGGTGATGAAAAACAATACAATTTCCAATGACCAAGATCTAGATAAGGAATCGTTGAAAGGAAATAATATTTTGAAATGGTCTAGCCACCAACAAATAATCCTAACAGTCAAGCCTCAAACCTAAATAAAAATCCTAGGAACAAAGCCTTTTATGCATGTTCATAAATTACTTTGAGAAGCTTCGATAGTAGAAACTGTGATGCAGGAGCATCGCTCACTCATCCAGCGAGCCAGAACGTGGAGCAGAAAAGATAGCTGGATAGCGCCAGCACCAAATTTTGAAACACTTTGAAAATATTGCGCAAGACATTGATGTATTGATGTGATGAAGCGCACTTTGTATATTGTAAATGGACCTTGATCCTTTAAGCTCACGTCCTTAGGTAGCTGAGGCATTTAATGGTTTTAATGTTGTAGATAGGAATTTATTGTAGATTTGATAGTTTCAGTTCTCGAGAGGGTGAACGTAATATAGGCACCCTCCCTTGTATCATTGTATTATTATGATTGAGAGCAAGCAGAGCAGAGCAGAGAACTGGTGGAGAGCCCTCATGTACAGATTGGATTAATAGAAAGATCTTTTGGTTCAATTCCATGACTGGTGTTGTTTCTCTGTGTAATATTTATGTGCTCATGAATGTTTGCTTCCTTTGTATGCATTTTCTTTTGAATATGTTGTGTATGTGATTTCAGAGGTTTAACTGAAGTCTGTGAAAGAGAGGAGAATGAGTTTTAATTGTTTCTCTGTCTGAGCCAGGAGATTCCTGCATAGAGTGCAGTCGAATTCATCTGCATAGAGTGCGTTGATGAGGCTCCACAGATAAAATCTTATTCTCATCTGCCCAGAGTTGATTTGGGTTATTCGAGCCGTGCAGGATAAGTGCAGGCCGAGGTTGGAGTCTCAGTAGCTAGGCTGAGAAAAGGAAAATAGGGATCATTGTGGCTGTGAGTGTGCAAGACCTGCAAGCATTAAACACTTAGAGAGTTGTTGAAGATTGGGTAAGAAAAGTGTGTGCAAGGTCTCTATGGGAGGTAGAACTTAAAAGCTCAGGAGGGATAGTTCCTTTCGCGAGGTAGTGGGAACAAACCCAGGAGATATTCGAACAGGAAAATATTTGAAGCGAAGGAATTCGCCAAGGCGAGGAATCGACGGACAGGGTTCGCAGAGGAGAGTTGCGAAGTCCCGTGGACCGTCCGATTGTGGAGAAGTTGTGCAGGAATTAATCCATAGGTGCACAAAGGACCAACGCCATTGGAGTTCGGCATTCGGCGTTTTGCGAGACAAGAGTTTTGTGCTCATAGAAATCGCGACTCGCGATTTCCCGAGTTATTCCAAGCCATCAATCATCATAGGGGCACGTGGCATCAGATCCCAGGAGATCGGGATTCGGCATTTGGGGTTTTCGACACCAAGGAAAACTTGCACCATGGATTCGCGATCCGCGAAATCCCGACGGCGACATGGCAATGTCGGACCACGAGATTTAGTGGAGTCCAGGTGGCATTTTACCGGGAGATCGGCACCTCGGAGCTCAGAGTTTGGAAAGTCAGATCGTGGACATTGCAAGCAGCGATTTCCCGATAGCGAAATCCCCGACACGTGGAAGTGTTGACCGTTGACCATCGGAGCTCGGGGTTTGGAGTTTCGATCTGCATGAGATTGTGAAACGAGTTTCGCGATACCGCGAGACCTGAATTCCCGACAAGTGAAGGGCGTTACTGTGGGTAGTGAAGACTTCCGAGTGGGAGTTAGAAGAGCCTTTGACTCTTCGGGCTTGTGTGAAAGAAGGTCCTGGTGGAAGCAGCTGTTGTGAGAGCGGTTGCGTCAGAGTGGTATCAGAGCAGGAAGACATATTTTCTTTTTGTAGCAGAGACAGAAGACACCATGCCGCCTAGAAGAGAAAGGCAGTCACCTGATCGAGAAGACAGGGATGCTCGAAGAAGGGGTAGACCAGCAAGAAACCTAGAGATGGAGCCCCAGATGAGAGATCTCTGAGCAAGGCTTGAGGAGATGGACACTACGCAAAGATGCGGAGCTGGTGCAGTAGAGTTCAGTGATTCTGAGGAGGAGGAGGAAGCTGGAAACGACGCAGAAGAGGTCTCAGCAGAGGATGCTTCGACTGAGCGGTTGATTAGAGCCATCTCCAGGATGAGCTCAAAGACCAAGATGGACATTCTCGTCTATGAGGGAAGTCTAGATGCAGAAGAGTTGTTGGATTGGATCTGAGCACTCGATACCTACTTCGACTACGAAGACATCGAAGAGGACAAGAAGGTAAGGCATGTTGTCACGAAGTTGAAAGGACATGCAGCCTTATGGTGGAATGAATTGCAGGTGGATAGGCGCTGCAAAGGAAAACAGAAAATTAAGAGCTGGGACAGGATGGTCGCTAAGATGAAAGAGAAATTAATCCCGAGAGATTACCAGATCACTCTATTCAGGTGAATGCAAAACCTTAGACAGAAGCTGATGACGGTGAAATAATACACCGAGGAGTTTTATAGGCTCAATATCCGAGCTGGTCATTGGGAGAGTGATGACGAAAAGGTGGCAAGATACCTGAATGGTTTAAGGTATGAACTTCAGGATGAATTGAGTATGGTTACCATCCGAACAGTTGAGGATGCGTACCAAATGGCTCTGAAAGCCGAGGAGAAGCTGAGCCGTAAGAAGGTACAGCAAGGGCAAGGCAGGAGTCAGCCCAGAGGCAAGGCAGTTGCCCAAGAAAAATTTCAGAAGCCCAAGGAGGAATGGAAGAGACCTCAGGGTAAGATGGAGAGAGGTGGATCCTCACAGCGAGGACAACAATATGCTGAGCCGAGGAGGCAGCATACAGAGCAGGGTGACGGTTATGCTGACGTGAACGCTATTCCTCGTACCCGAGGTAGAGGAAGAGGCCGTGGAGGAATCATCACATGTTTTACATGTGGAAAAGACGAACATAAAGTCGTTGACTGTCCAGATAGGAAAATGGACAGAAATGAAGCTCACATCACAGAGGCGCAGAGGCGTGATGTTGAGGATGAAGACACCGGAAGTGGGAAGTCACTGATGGTACACAAAGTTCTCTTGACACCTGAGAAAGCGGTGGAGGACACAGCTCAGAAAATCAGACTGTTCAGAACAAATTGCAAGACCAAGGACTGGAAATGCAAGGTCATAGTGGACAACAGAAGCACCAATAATCTCGTTTCGACTGAGATGGTGGAGAAATTGGAGCTGGAAACAACCAATCACCCAAGTCCATACAAAGTGTCATGGTTGTAGAAAGGACACCAGGTAAGTGTTACAAAACAATGCTTGGTTGAATTTAGAATGGGTGAATATAAGGATAAGATCCTGTGTGATGTCAGTCCCATGGATGTCTATCATGTATTATTGGGTAGACCATGGCAATATGATAGAAATGTTGTTCATGATGGGAGAATGAACACATATACCTTGGAGAAGGATGGGGAAACACACACATTGCTTCCGATAAAAGATAAAGAAGTGAAGCCGGAAGTAACCAGCACAATACTTCTCATGAGTGGGAAAGAACTTCTCACAGAGATAGAGAAGAATGAAGATCCACAATTCTTTGTTGTCAGGAAGCCAAGAATTGTCTTGACAAGCACAAGAGTGGACGACTTGCCAGAGGAGATTCAGGAACTGCTGGGAGAGTTCATTGATATCATCGTGGACGAAATACCTCGTTCGTTGCCACCGATGCGGAGTGTGAGTCACCACATTGACCTCATACCCGGAGCAAGTTTGCCGAACAAGGCAGCATACAGGTTGACACCTCAGGAGAACAAGGAGGTCAAAAGGTAGGTACATGATCTACAGGACAAAGGACTGGTCAGAGAGAGTCTGAGTCTGTGTGTTGTTCCGACAGTACTAAGTCCAAAGAAGGATGGAGGCTGGAGGATGTGTACAGACTCCAGGGAGAAAAACAAAATCACCATCAAATACAGATTTCCACTGCCGAGAATGGATGACTTGATGGATTGCCTGAGCGGGGCAAATTATTTTTCAAAGATAGATCTCAAGAGCGGATATCATCAGATCCGGATGAGAGAAGGAGATGAATGGAAGACAATGTTCAAAACAAATGAAGGTTTGTACGAATGGCTGGTCATGCCGTTTGGCTTGACAAACGCGCCAAGCACTTTTATGAGACTGATGAATGAAGTCCTGCGGGAATTCATCGGCAAATTTGTGGTTGTATATCTGGATGACATATTGATTTTTAGCAAGACAAGGGCTGAACATTTGAGACACTTGGCCATTGTGATGAGAAGGCTACAGCAGGAGAAGTTGGTGATCAATTTGAAGAAGTGCTCGTTTTTGCAGACATAACTCATTTATTTGGGTTTTGTAATCTCGACGAATGAATTAAGGATGGATCCTGAGAAGGTAGAAGTAATCAGGAATTGGCCATCGCCGAGGAATGTTTTTGAGGTAAGGAGTTTTCATGGTCTGGCTAGTTTCTACTGAAAGTTCATTGGAAATTTCAGTGGAATTAGCGCCGCGATGATGGATACAGTGAAGAAGCGGCACAAAGTTTTTCACTGGACAACAGAGGTTGAAAGGAGCTTCAATCTGTTGAAGCGAAAGATCACAGAGCAACCAATTATGGTGTTGCCTGATTTTCAGAAAACATTTTAGGTGAAATGTGATGCCAGTGGGTATGCTGTTGGAGGGGTCCTGAGTCAAGATGACAGACCTGTTGCATATTATAGCGAGAAGCTGGATGATGCAAAGATAAAATACTCCACATACGACAAAGAGTTCTATGCCATCATACATGCATTGCAGAAGTGGAGGCATTACTTGATACCCAAGGAGTTCATTTTGTATAGTGATAATCATGCATTGAAGTTTGTAAGTCAAAAAGAAAAGTTGAACCAGAAGCATGCGAAATGGGTAGAGTACATGCATAATTTCACGTTTGTGATCAAACACATTTCAAGAACTGCTAACAAAGTGGCTGACGCTTTGAGCAGGAAATGTTTATTGCTGCAGGAGTTTAGAGTCAAAACATTGGGTTTTGAAAATTTAAAAGATATGTATGCAGATGATCCAGATTTCGGAGAGGCATACGAGGCAGCTGAGAATCCAGTTCTCAGGGATCGGAGTCCGTGGCTGGAATATATGATCCAGGAGGGATTGTTGTTCAGAGGAAATCAGCTGTGCATTCCGAATTGCTCCATGAGGGAGAATTTGGTGAAGGAAAAACACAGTGGAAGCTTAGCAGGTCACTTTGGACATGATAAGACATTCGCAAAGCTGAGCGAATCGTATTTTTGGCCGGGGATGCACACTGATGTCAAACGATTTGTTGACAGATGCAGGATATGTCAACACGTGAAGGGCTGAAAGCAGAACACAAGGTTCTATCAGCCATTGCCCATACCTGAAAGGCCATGGGAAGCTATTAGCATGGATTTTGTTCTGGGATTGTCGAGGACTCAGCGAGGAGTTGATTCCATCTTTGTGGTGGTGGACAGGTTTTCGAAGATGGCACATTTCATACCGTGTCATAAGACCAGTGATGTGACCCACATCGCAAAATTATTTTTTAAAGAGATTGTGCGACTGCATGGATTGCCGAGAAGCATAGTCTCGGATCGGGATACAAAATTTATAGGTCATTTCTGGAGGACACTATGGAAAAAGCTGGGAACTAATATGGCATTTATTTCAACTTACCATCCTCATACGGATGGGCATATGGAGGTAGTCAACAGAAGTCTGGGAGATTTGTTGAGAAGTTTGGTGACAGAGCACCGTAGCAGTTGGGACCAGATATTACCACAGACAGAATTTGCGTACAATGATTCAGTGAATCGGAGTACAGGGAAGAGCCCGTTCCAAATTTTGTATGGGACACAACCAAGAGGATTTTCTGAGCTCAGGGAGTCAGGACAGGCTGAAACTAGCAGCGCTCGTGCTGAAGCGATGGAGGAACTTCACACGAAGGTGAAGCAGCGACTGATGGATGCAAATCAGGAATATAAGCGCAGAGCCAATCACCGGAAGAGACAACTTCTGTTTGAAGTTGGTGACATGGTTCTTGCACACTTGCGGAAGGAAAGGTTCCCAAGGGGAACATACAACAAGCTCAATATGAATAAAATCGGACCGTGCAGAGTCCTGAAGAAGTTCAGGGAGAATGCATACGAGCTTGAGTTGCCAGAGGGCATCGAGATATCTCTGATTTTCAATGTTTCGGATTTATATCCATACAGGGATGGAGAAGCAAAGGCTGGAACTAAAGAACCAGTGATCCAGTGGCAGAAGCAATTACCAGTTGCACAGAAACCTCAGATGGAGTGCATACTGGGTAAAAGAGTAGGCAGGAAGACCAGGCGGAAGCAGTATTTTGAATACCTGGTAAAATGGAAGAATCACCCAGTGGAGGATGCCAACTGGGAGACAGAAGCAATTATACAAAAGCATGGGCAGACTGTGCAGGAGCTCATGGACAGGAGCCCATGAAATCTTTTGAGCCGAGGAGTATGATGCAGGAGCATCGCTCACTCATTCAGCGAGCCAGCGTGTGGAGCAGAAAAGACAGCGGGATAGCGCCAGCACCAAATTTTGAAACACTTTGAAACTGTTGCGCAATACATTGATGTATTGATGTGATGAAGCGCACTTTGTATATTGTAAATGGACCTTGAGCCTTTAAGCTCACGTCCTTAGGTAGCTAAGGCATTTAATGGTTTTAATGCTGTAGATAGGAATTTATTGTAGATTTGATTGTTTCAGTTCTCGAGAGGGCGAACGGAATATAGGCACCCTCCCTTGTATCATTGTATTATTATGATTGAGAGCAAGCAGAACAGAGTAGAGAACTGGTGGAGAGCCCTCATGTACAGATTGGATTAATAGAAAGAGATTTTGATTCAATTCCATGACTGGTGTTGTTTCTCTGTGTAATATTTATGTGCTCATGAATGTTTGCTTCCTTTGTATGCATTTGCTTTTGAATATGCTGTGTATGTGATTTCAGAGGTTTAACTGAAGTCTGTGAAAGAGAGGAGAATGAGTTTCAATTGTTTCTCTGTCTGAGCCAGGAGATTCCTGCATAGAGTGCAGTCGAATTCATCCGCATAGAGTGCGTTGATGAGGCTCAACAGATAAACTCTTATTCTCATCTACCCATAGTTGATTTGGGTTATTCGAGCCGTGCAGGATAAGTGCAGGCTGAGGTTGGAGTCTCAGTAGCTAGGCTGAGAAAAGGAAAACAGGGATCATTGTGGTTGTGAGTGTGCAGGACCTGCAAGCATTCAACACTTAGAGAGCTGTTGAATATTTGGTAAGAAAAGTGTGTGCAAAGTCTTTATGGGAGGCAGAACTTAAAATCTCAGGAGGGATAGTTCCTTTAATGAGGTAGTGGGAACAGACCTAGGAGAGATTCGAACAGGAAAAGCTTTGAAGCAAAGGAATTCGCCAAGGCGAGGAATCGACGGAGAGGGTTCACAGAGGAGACTTGTGAAGTCCCGTGGACCGTCCAATCGTGGAGAAGTTGCACGGGAATTAATCCATAGGCACATGGAGGACACACGCCATCAGAGTTCGGCGTTCGGCGTTTTGCGAGACAAGAGTTTCGTGCTCGTAGAAATCGCGACTCGCGATTTACCGAGTTATTCCGAGCTGTCAATCATCATAGGGGCACGTGGAATCAGAGCCCGGGAGATCGGGATTCGGCGTTCGGGGTTTTCGACACCAAGGAAAACTTGCACCGTGGATTCGCAATCCGCGAAATCCCGATGGCGACGTGGCAATGTGGGACCACGAGATTTAGTGGAGTCCAGGTGGCATTGTACCGGGAGATCGGCACCTCGGAGCTCGGAGTTTGGAAAGTCAGATCGTGGACATTGCAAGCAGCGATTTCCCGATAGGGAAATCCTCGATACGCGGAAGTGTTGACCGTTGACCATAGGAGCTCGGGGTTCGAAGTTTCGATCTGCATGAGATTGTGAAACGAGTTTCACGATACCGTGAGACCCGAATTCCTGACAAGTGAAGGGCGTTATTGTGGGTAGTGAAGACTTCCGAGTGGGAGTTAGAAGAGCCTTTGACTCTTTGGGCCTGTGTGAAAGAAGGTCCTGGTGGAAGCGGCTGTTGTGAGAGCGGTTGCATCCAACTGACACAAAAATTAGGGCTCACTGGTGATTAATACCATGAGTGGTTGACATCAAACCATTTTCATTTTCTCCAATCATGGATTAGTAATGCATTCTACATTTCATATTTCAGATTAGATAACTACAAGGCTGCCATAAGATAAAAAATTATAGTATTAGAAGCAGAATCCTACCTTCATCATGTAGAGGGGCACATAGTCAATCCCTCTATGCTTCTTCCTTTTTCCTCCGTGCACTCACCTACTCCAAAAAAACAATGAATAATGGGACACTATCTTCATTGTGCAAAGGGGCACAAAATCAATCCATCTATGTTTCATCATTTTTCCTTTTCACACTCACCTACTATGGAAAATCAATGACTAATGGGATAGAATGATTAATGAAGTCACCATTGCAACATGCTAAAAAAGATGATGAAACCTCACTCAATTGTTGTTGAAAACATGCAAAGATGATGAAAAGTGTTGGTTTGTTGTTGTGGACATGGAAAGAAACATATGTGGTTGGGTTGAATTTCCTTCTAAATTGTGACCATAGTCATGGCCTTTGTTACAACCATATAGTATTCCATGTGTTATTCATGTATTGAAAAGTTTGATGAATGTTTAGTTAAACCTATTTCAAAGTACTAACTATGATAGGTACTTTTTTATGTGGTTTCTATTATATATCCACTCATGACTTGGCCTTTTAGCATAGCACTAGGGACCGTAAGACAATCTACTTCACCGAGGGGGAGGATGTGCATTACATCCCTATTTTTCCATGACATTGTTTTTGTGACTTATGCAGTACCAATCATGGCGATAAATCCAAATATATTGTTGATCTAAAACCCTAAAAGTTACAGGTTATGGATCCAAAAAAGGGTGGACAAATTAGTAGATCGGGACCAGAAGGGGTGGAATTGCTTGAAGCCTTCCCTTAAATCTTGCATAAATTCAAGAGAGTTTGGTGGTATGCGTTTCGTTGTACATTGTAGAGGTATCATAAAGGCATCTCCATGATTTCTTCTCACAATTTTGATGGTTATGAAATAATATTGGGAAACCTCTTGATTCATGTTACTAAACATTTCATTGCGGCTGCATGTAGAGTGTCCATGTATGAAGAGAGATGGTGGAAGAAATATAAGCTACCTACTTGATCTAAAAATGAAGAAGACTTGATAAACTTGATTAAATTAATTGCAAGTGAAATGTTATGTGTTTAATGCAACATGATCAATTTGAAACACATAATAAAGGATTACTTATGTAGAAATAAACATAGACAGCAGCATAAATCATTGAACATCAGACATAAACAAAACAACTTGATAAAGGAGTTCACCCCACTCCGGGCTACATCTCCTGGTCCAGCCTCCAAATGGATCTTTTATATTAAATTTCTCAAAGTTCTTAAATACATGTCTTACAGTGCTCAAATCAACAAACTGACTGCTCCAATGGCTCCGCAACGTCCCAAAACCCCTGTCTGGGCTCTTTCGGCACCT
>SNQJ01S0140615.1:0-17816 GCA_010110895.2 Picea sitchensis
TAATGACATGATTAATCCACAATGGGGATTTAATCCAATAACAAAATAATAAGAATGCTCTTCGCAGTTACATTATTTCAACATTTTGCAGCACCGAGATCCTTCATGTCAAATTTAGAGGACAACTGAGTTTTCACATCCTGGATAATCTCCTTGTTGTTTCCTATTAACAACATGTCATCCACATATAGGAACAAATAAATCAAATGATCATCAATTAATTTAAAATACACACAATGATCCTCTTTGCTTCTTTTGAAGCCAAGTCCCAACATATAAGTATCAAATTTTTGATACCACATCCTTGGTGACCGTTTTAAACCATACATGGAATTTTTCAACTTGCATACCAACTCCTTCTTTCCCTTCACAAAAAATCCTTTTGGCTTCTTCATATAGATTTCTTTTTCCATATCCCCATGTAGTAATGTTATATTCACATCCATCCGTTCTACTTCAAAATCAACTGAAACAACAACATATAACAAAAATATTATAGAAGTTAACTTAGAAACAAGAGAAAAAATCTCACCAAAATCAATTCCCTCAACCTGGGAATAACCCTTTTCTACTAATTGAGCTTTGTATTTCTCCACTTGCCTTCTGCATTCAACTTCTTTTTAAATATCCATTTTCTTCCAATGGAATTTCTTCTAGTTGGGAAATCCACTATATCCCAAGCCTCATTCTTATCCAAGGCCGCCATTTCTTCATCCATGGCCTTTTTCCAAAGTTTTCCATCCTCTGAATCCACTGCCTCCCTGACAGTTCTAGGATCATCATCAGTAATAGACAAATCAAAATTTGGACGAACATCAGATGGAGTATACCTTTTCGGTAGCATTCTTTCTTGAACCTATCTCCTCAATACTGGAGTATGAGGATCTTCTGCTTCTGATTATTGTTCTTATGTAGAGTCTGATTCATCATCCTTTAAATCAAAATCTATTTCTCTAGTTCTTCCTTACTTGGTAGGATTTCCCGTTTAACAACATCCTTCATTTCTCTAAATACCACATCTTGAATATACACAAACTTCTCAGTTTTTGGGTTCCAAAGATTATAAACTTTGACACCATATTTATACCCAATAAATACACACTTTTCAACCTTCTTATCTAGCTTACTCTTGTTTTCTTTTGGAACATGAACATAGGCCTCAAAGCCAAATACCTTGAAATGTGAGAGAGAAGGTTTCTTACCAGTCCATACATCTTGTGGAGTCTTTTCATCCAACACTGATGAGGGTGATCTGTTGACAAGGTAACATGCAGTACCCACTACCTCTGCCCATAATTCTTTCCCTAAAATGACACCACTGAGCATGCACCTTGCTTTTTCTATCAGCGTCATGTTCATCCTTTTTGCAACTCCATTCTGCCAAGGTGTATATGGAGTAGTCTTCTGCCTTGCTGTATCGCACTTCTTACAAAATTCTTAAAATTCATTCCCGCATAACTCTTCGCCATTATCTGTTCTCAACACCTTAATCATTTTCTCTATTTTATTCTCAACAAGAGCCTTAAACTCTTTAAACCTGTCAAAGACTTCAAATTTCTTCTTGAGGAAATATATCCAAGTATTCCTCTAGAAATCATCTATAAATAAGACATAGTACACATATTTTCCCAATGATGGAACCAACACAAGTCCAAACACATCACTGCAAACTAGTTGTAAAATTCTTTCTACCCTCATTGTACCAGAGGGTCTTACCCGATTCCACTTCCCATATACACAATGTTCACATAAATCAAAATCTAGAGAGAAGTTATATATACCTTCAACCATACCTTTATCGTTTAGTATTTGAAGACCCTTCTCTCCGATATGTCACAGTCTTTGATGCCACATCATAACCTTTTCTCTAGAGACTTTAGGAGTTCTTTCTTCTTCAACTCCAATATCAGGAACAATGGAACTATTACACCCATCACTAATAGTGCTTCCTTGCAACTTATACAAAGTTCCAAACCGAACTCCCTTCAACAACACCATTTCTCCTCGAATCATCCTACAGGTTTCCTTTTCAAATATTTTTTTTACCCCTGCATCATCCATTTTTCTCACGTAAATCAAATTTCTGGCCAATCCTGGGATGTGTAGAAATCTAGGTAGTGTTCTAATCCTTCCATCTATGAACCTCAACTTGACGTTTCCTTGACTTATGATTCTGGTTGTCGAGTCATCACATAGGAAAACATTACCTTCATCATACCTTTCATATTCATAGAACCACTCCCTGTGGGGAGTCATATGAAAGGATGCACCTGAGTCAACCAACCATGCCTCATGATCTGCATGTGTGCTTGAAGAAGCCAAGTACACATCCCCTCCTTCTTCCTTGGAGGTCTTTTCTTCTGTGGAAGGAGATTCTTTAGATCCCTTCTTTTTCTCAACTTTGGATCTACAGTGCTTCTTGTAGTTCCCTTCTTTTCCACATCTCCAACATACATTTACAAAAATTCTAAGAGACTTAGATCTTCCCTTAGACTTAGATCTCCCACTTGAGGACTTAGATCTATTTCTTTCCTGGGAGCGTCCTCTTGCAAATAATGCATCTGTGTTCTGTCCTTCCATGTTCTTATGTCTCATCTTCTCCGAAAACAAGGATGATACCACTTCATCAAACTTCAAAGCAGTTGTATTACTACCTATGTCCACAACTAGACTATCCCACGAGTCTGGTAAAAAGAACAGTAAACTAATACACTTATCTTCATCTGAAATTTTAATCTCAATAGATACTAATTGACTTACCATAGTATTAAAGACGTGCAAATGCTCTACCACCGAGTCTCCATCTCTCATCCTCATGTTATACAACTTCTTTCTGAGGAATAGTTTATTTACTAGGGACTTATATTGATACAACTTCCCCAACTTATCCCATAAATCTTTGGTTGTAGCTTCCTCTGACACAGTCAATAATATTGAATCTGAGAGACACAGCCAGATTGTGCTCTTCATCTTCCTATCCAACTTTTTCCAGTCATCTATTGAAGTTCTTGTAGGTGAAGTACCTTGATCCACTATGATCCACTGATCTTTGTCCACCAATAGAGCTTCCATCTTGAGCTTGCACAACTCAAAAAATTTCCCATTAAACTTCCCAATCTCTATTTTCGAACTGCTCGCCATTTCTTTTCACCTAAAAAATCAATACCACAAATCTCCCACTGTAACAAGGCTTATCATAGTCCCGAGCCAAACCCTTGAGCACAAAGGCATCCCCCTGAAGCCAACAAAGCTCTGATACCAAATGTAGATTTAAAAATTGTACAATATTACAAAAAACGAGGAAAAATGTGATACGTTTTTCGATGTAGTATTTTTTTCTCAGGGGCTATACCCCTGAATCCTAGAAGGGGAGACCTGGAGGCCCCCCCTCAAACTTCCCTACGTGCCCGATGCAACATAGCCAACACTCAATCTAGTCATGCAAATAATATAACACATACCCAACCATAACACTCGATCCAACTGTTACATGACATTCTTGTTAGAATATTTCGATGTGCTCATTTAACCATAGAAAAAATTAAAATATTTTCACCCAACCATAGGCATGCGGCCACCCCCGAGCACCTTAAACTTTTCTAGATAGAATGATTCCGGAAAGACACACTAGAACCAAAAGATAAACCCTAGATGCAACAATATCATGAGATGGAACCATAAAACACCATCCAACTGCAGCAACATCACAAGACAAGGAGAGAGAACCTTCTCCAAGGGTAGCGCATAGGAGAGAGAGTCTCCACAACCACATAGCAAGAACAATACTCAATTTTAGCAGTTGCACTTGCACTTCTTCCAAAGAATAGCACCAAAAATATCACCAAGAATACCACCAAGAATACCACCAAAAATATCACCAAGAATACCGCCAAGAGATACTAGAAGGTAGGGCACATATCTTAGGCTAGATAGTGTTAGAGAGAGAGACCAAGAATCACCCCAAAAAATGCTCCTTCCATTCTTGCAACTGCAGCTCCGTAATTGCGCTATACTTGAGAGAGTGAGTGAAGTGAGAGTTTCAAATGAGCTCAAGAGCCTCTTATTTATAGTCCTTCTTGTCACCTGTCTAGTCCGACTTCTATTTCTGAAGGGTAATACTTCAATATTATTTATTCTATTGAGCTAACTTGTCTTCTAGGGGTTTTACACATCTATTCATGGTTTCTCTTGCTTATGGAATATTCTATTCTAGTGAAAGGTTACACATGGAGGTTAATACCTCCCACAGCTACCATAATATCAACACTCCCTCCTAGATAGGGAGGTATTAACTGTAATGGTCTCAAACAAATCCATCTATTTCACATGGTATGGGAAAGGCTCACATAGTATTGTAGACCATTCTACATGTAGCATCATCATAGCCACACATGCTATCTCATGATCACGTGGATCAAGTCATGAGCATCATCATCACTGCACACCTAGCTGGAAATCACTTCCAACACTACTGGTAGTATCCATGGAAATCAGGTAGTAGCACATACTTACTAAAATGCCATCCAATAGATCACAACAATTTCGATCCATAGCCACACACAATTTTTATCCAATGGTACACAACAAGTCCTAGTAGCGCACATCTACTATCTAGTGGAACACATTCACTACAAATGGAAAACATCCACCACAATAAGACATAACTATTGTCCAGAGACACACAGTCTCCACTATAATCAACTAATAGCTACACAGGATATCATCATGCAGTACAATAGTCTCATGACATCAAATCATATCATCATCTACATCATCTCTCAAGGCCATACTCCATTTGAGTAATTGATCATGATGCTTGAATAAGTCATGTGTTGAACTTAGCGCACTCAACAAAGTGTCTCACATAAGTATCTCACTCAACATAGTGATATAGGGACCATTCTTCCTATCCCGTGTTGATGATTGCAGCTACATGAGACATTCTCTAGGACACAAACATGAGAGAGAGCCCTTGAGAGGGGTGTGTGGTTCCTATCCGAGACATAAATGGAACATAGAGATGGCCTCCTCTTTACAGAGAGTTGAGAAGAACTCCAATTGATTCTCCCGTGTAACAAAGTGAGAAAGGAGATTTGCAGAGTTGGAAGTGTCTGTGGCTGAGCAAAAGGTGAACGTTTGAAATCTCAAAGTGTTGGGTGCATCGTCATGAGACAGATATGAATATGATGTATTATCCTCCTTTGATCGGAGATTTGATGAGAAACTCTAGATGACTCTCCTGTGTAATGTAGTGGGAAAGAAGATATGTTGAGTGGACGTGCATGTGGACGAGCACAGGTGAACATGATCCTAGTGGCTAAGAACTAGTGAATAAGTGGTTCTTCTATGTAATGCAATGAGCCAGAGATATGGAAATCCCTATGGATGTTAGCCTAGTGGCTGAGCACTAGTTGGTGTATGATATCCCTTGATATATTTTTCAAGAGTTAGACCTTCCTGTAACCCTAATTGTAATGTAAAGGGTATTGGTCGGCCTCACCTTCATGTGATTAATAATTAATGTAAAAGATAATTAATATGGTTAATATTAATTATATTGTGATCTAGTGAGGTCGGACCTGTTGTGCCAATAGACATTTATGTTGACAAGTTCATTCTAGTATAAGTAAAGGTAAATTCCCCATTGAGGAATCATATCTTTTGTGTGAGTTTGGAAATTTCAGCAAGTACATTTACTTGGGAAAAGTGCACGCCTCTTGGGCAGTAGTCTTCTAGGGATTGTGAGCACCCTTTTGTGTGTTAGGTTTTCTTGGTGGTGAAGGTCTTTCTCTTGAAGAATATAGCAAAGGATTGGCTGGGTTTTCTTCCCTGGTTGAGATGGGTTTCCTAGGATACTTCTTGTGTACTTGTGCATGGTGTTTCTTCTTGTGATCTTGGTTGTTGCAAAAAAATTGTTTATGGTTTAAATAAATGATAAAATGGAATGAAATTCATTCTTAAGCCGAGCTTATTGAAAAATCAACATCCTGGTCACTTCCTGTGACACAGGAAGAATGGTTGTCCCAACAGATGTTGAAAGCCCCGTAATGGGTGACAATGACCACTCTTCTAATCCGTACATACGTCCTAGAAGAATGATTGTCCTCCAAGATGATGAAATCCATGCCATGGGATATAAGGAAATTATTCTACTCCAAATATACATCCTAGAAGAATGATTGTCCAGGACCATTTCCCCCCCTATAGCCACTACTGCGAACTCAGGGAAAAATGTTCGTCCTGTACCAATCTACCTATCAACCAAGGGAGTTATCTCCACAAGTCCCAGCTTGTCTCTCAAGTATGCAAAATTTATCTTGGATAGAGGCTTTGTCAAAATATCAATTTTCTTCTCATCGATGGAGATGTACTGGAGAATCACTTCTCCCTTCTAGAATTTATCATGGATAAAACAATACTTGATCTCAATGTGCTTTGACTTGTCATGGAATCACGGGTTTCTCTGAAAGTTTCACACAACTTTGATTATCACAATATATCACATTCGAATTAGACACCTGATCAAATAGTCCATAAATCATCTTAAGGAGTCATACTGCTTTCATACAAGTATCACAAGTTGCAATATACACTGCTTCTGCAGTGTCGAGTGCAACATTCTTCTATTTCCTGCTAGCCCATGATATCATAGTACAGTTCAAACTGAAACATATACCAGAAGTACTCTTTCTATCATCTACACTCCCTGCCTAATCTGAATCAGTGAATCCATGCAGCTATACATCACTGTTTGAGGCATATCTCAAACCATAATTTAGAGTCCCACTAAAATAACTCAAAATGTGCTTTGAAACTATCCAATGCTCATGTCTAGCATCCACCTAGAACTGGCTCAATGTGTTCAAAGAAAATAAAATGTTCAGTTGGGTTTTAGCCAAATACATCAATGAGCCAATCAACTGTCGGTATAGGGACAAGTCTACTAGATCAGAATCAAAGTCTCTTAGCTTCTTTAAATCTATCACCACGGGAGTTTCCTTGGACTTGCAATCCATCATCCCAAATTTTTGAAGAATCTTTACAACATACTTCCCTTTCCCTGGGAATATTTCACCACGCTTATGCTATAATTCTAGTCTCAAATAATAATGCATGAGACCAATATCCTTCATATTAAATTAAGAGGCTAACTCCCTCTTACATTGAATAATGAGAGGCTCTGCACCTGTTAGAAACAAATCATCAACATATAGTAGCAAGATCACAGGTGCATCATTCACAACATTGTAATAAAGGTTTGGATCAACATAGCTCTTGGAAAATCCAAGTCTCGTCAAGTAACTTCCAATTCATGCATCCCAAGCTCTTGGATCTTTCTTGAGTCCATATAAATCCTTCTTTAATTTGCATACATGGGTTTCTCTCGGGTGTACCTCAAAACCTTGAGGTTGCTCTATGTATACTTCTTCCTCAATTACTCTATTGAGAAAAGAGGTGTTTGCATCCATTTGATGTAAACTCCAACCCATGGATGCTGCAAGAGATATCATGGATCTAATAGAGGTGTATATGGAAACTGGAGCAACCATCTCATCATAGTCTTCTCCCTCATGTTCGGAGAACCATCTAGCCACAAATCTTGCCTTGTATTTTATCGATACTCCCATCTACTGCATGCTTTATCTTGTAAACCCATTTTGAAGTGACTACAAACTTTCCTTTAGTTCTAGGAAAATTTTCCCATACATCATTTTTCATGATGAATTGATATTCTTCCATCATATCTTCCTTCCATTCTTTGTTTTTGACTACTTCTTCAAAGGTGGAAGGTTCTGCATTGAGATGTTCTGGAGAACATGTAGTTTCTTCCTCAGGACCTTCATTTTATTCTTCATCGTTGGGATCCATGGAATCTTATATATATTTCCTGAAGCCTATATTTTCATCACAATTCACATCTATGTTGATTTCAACCTTTTGTTGACCTAGAACATAGATTCTATAAGATTTTGATGATTCACTATATCCAACGAATATTCCCTTATTTCCTTAAGGTTCCAACTTCTTTCTTTTGTACTTGGGAACATGAATATAGATAGGACAACCAAAGATCCTCAATTTTTCAACGCTTGGGTTATTTCTGGAGAAAGCTTCTTCTGGAGTCATGTTCTTCAATATACGATGATAACTTCTATTCTGAACATATACGGATATCATAACTGCTTCTTCCCATAGAAACATGGATAGATTTTGGTCATTCATCATTGCCTTAACAAATTCTTCAATGGAATGGTTCTTTGACCCTGAAATTTCAACTTTGACGTGAAAATCAAATTTTGACCAAAATTCAACCTTTGAATTTGAATTTGACTTTGACTAGTCAATCTTTGAATTTAACTTTGACCAAGAATTCAAACTTGACGTTTTTGCTGGTTGAGGGAACTAGAGGGAGCGCTAGGATAGGGCACACTAGAATATCCAAAAATTATGCCAAACGTTTCACTTAAAGTGCCCAAAGAATTAGGTTAGGGTTTGTTGCAACTACAAAATCGAAAACCCTAGTTGCAGGTGCAACTGGTGCTATAACAAGATTGACAAAGAACTGACGATCTACCTTCCAGTGGTTGGACTGTTCTGTAGGTAGTGTGGGCCCATAACCTGTTAGAATATTTTTATGTGCTCATTTAACCATAGACAATATTACAATATTGTCACCCAACAATAGGCATGGAACCACCCCCGAGCACCTTAACCTTTGTTAGATAGAATGATTCTGGAAAGGCACACTAGAACCAACATATAAACCTTAACTCAAAAAAGGCTCCAATGATTATGGAGATTGACTGTGAGGAGAAGAAGGCTCTAAAAATCACCGTATAGTTAATTTGACCACTCTTTAGATCATCAGGAAGAGTCAGTAGTGCCACAAGGGCCTACCTAGAAATGATGCAGTAAACAAGCATGTTCTCATGATATCTTGCATAATGAAAAGGAGATACAGATACATGAAATTGATAATCCATACTTTGAAGAGAAGAACATGACTCCACCAGTGGCAAGGCAGATGACCCCACCAAGTACCAGCTCAAAAGGAGCTATATTTCACAGGGAGTCAACCCTTAGAATCCAATAGGGAGGAGCAACCTCCCAGTATAGTCCATAAGAGATCATACTTCAGAAGAAGTCAATAGATGCATTGGAAGCAAGTGGCTTTGAAGATCATATAGACTCTATAGGAGTCAAGCTTCATAGGGAGCATGCATATTTAGAGTAAGCCTGATCTCAGAGAGAGTCAGTGGATTAGAAACTTTCATTAAGAAAGTAATCCTTCTCAGATTCAGATAGGAGACAAAGACATCTTCAAGGAATGACATATAGGTTCCATGAGTTGGGGAGGCTAGATCAAAGATTCATCGGCTTCTAAGATATGTGAGATCTCCTGGGAGGATTCCCTTGTCTCGATAGACCTTGTTGTAGTGACATAGGAGGCAGCCAGTCAAAAGGTCTGGGATATAGATTTTTCCTCAGTTCTAGAAACCACACGTGTTTTCCATCTATGTGGCACTTATGAGCAACATCATTGATTCAAAGCCTTCCATCGTAGAAGAAGCTACTAAGAAGAAGGAATGGAAGGATTCCATAATGGAGGAGTATTGGTCCATCATGAAGAATGATGTGTGAGAGGTGGTTATGATACCACAAGGGAAGTCAATAGTGACTTCCAAATTGATCTACAAGATCAAGCATGTTGCAGATAGAAACATAGAAATGTACAAAGATTTATTTGTGGCCCAAGGATTCTCCCAGCAAGAGGGAGAATATTATGACGAGACACTTGCTCTAGTAGCCAGAAGAAGTGCACATAGAGAAGCCACAAGATACATGAGAAGGAGTCTCATGTATGCATATTAAAGAAGGTTTTGTATGGGCCTAAGCAGGCACCCAGGACATGATATGCCATATTAGACAATTATTTTATGCGATCAGGGATGGTTTCCCATTGATCCTACATGTGGATGACCTGTTTCTGATAGGAGATGAGAAGCTCATATTTGGGTGCAAGAGGGATCTCGCTTCAGAGTTCGAGATGAAGGATTTGGGTTTGATGCATTTTTTTGGGGGATTGGAGGTATGGCAAAGATCAGATGAGATTTTCCTTAGCCAAGGAAAATATAATGTTGAGATCCTGAAGAAATTTGAGATGATGGACTACAAGTCCATGACCACAACTATGAAGATAAATATGAATCTCTTGAGTGACAAATTTTCATATTTGGTGGATCCCACGATGTACAAACATTTGATTGGATCCTTGATGTACCTGGTTAACACCATGCCATACATATTCTTTGTAGTGAATACCTTGAGTAAACACATAGTTGAACCTAGACAGGTACATTGGATGACAACAAAACATGTGTTGAGGTACCTTCATGATACGGTTGGATATATATTGCGATATTTCTTGGGTGGATACGTAAAGTTGTAGGGATACACAAACTCTGACTGGGCAGGGAGTGCAGTGGATCAGAAGAGTACTTCTGAATGTTGCTTTAGTCTGGGATCATGCATGATCTCATGGTTGATCAGGAAGAAAACATCAGTGACATTCAATACTTCAGAAGTAGAGTATATCACAGCAATCATGGCAAGCCATGAAGAAGTGTGGCTTCGAAAGTTGCTTGTTGGGATATTTGATCTAGAATTGGAGCCAACTTTGATACATTGTGACAATCAAAGTTGCGTGAATCTTACCAAGAACCCTGTATTCCATGACATGTCTAAGCATGTAGAGATCAAATATCATTAGATTTGGGACATGGTGCATAGAGGAGATATGGATTTCCAGTACATATCCACGGACGAGTAGATAACAAACATCCTTACCAATCCCTTGTCAAGAGTGAAGTATGATTACTTCAGGTACAATCTTGGAGTGTTTCTGAATGTCCACCCTCGTTGAGAGGGAGGTGTGTTGTTTCTTCTCATTTTGGATAACCCCTTTGGCCAAGGGTTCCCTAGATCAGTCACATGAGGTGATTGAGGGGGTAATGCACTGTCAAACCTGCTGAGAGAAGAAATATCACACACATAGTCGTAAGACTATGGCAGAGGCTATGTGACTCCAGACAGTAGATGTGTACTAATTCGGTGGATGTGTTCCACTAGCAGAGGTTGTGTGAATCTGACCAGTATCTATGTGCTACTTCAATGGATGTGTTCCACTAGTGAAGGTTGTGTGACTTTGGACAGTAGTTGTGTGCTACTTCGGCGGAAGTGTTCCACTGGCAGAGGCTGTGTGACTCCTGAAAATAGTTGTTTTCTACTTCAGTGGATGTGTTCAACTGGTGGAGGATGTGTGACTTCAGACAGTAGTTGTGTGCTACTTCAGTGGATGTGTTCCAATGGCAGAGGCTGTGTGACTCCGGACAATAACTGTGTGCTACTTCGGTGGATTTGTTCCACTGGCGAAGGATGTGTGAATCTCAACAATAGCTGTGTTCTACTTCAGTGGATGTGTTCCATTGGTGGAGGTTGCGTGAATCTGGACAATAGATGTGTGCTACTACAATGGATGTGTTCCACTAGAAATGACTATGTGTCACTGGACAATAGTTGTGTACTACTTGGAAGCAGTTGTGATATATTGGATGACATTGTAGTAGTTGTGTGTTACTAGCTGATTGTCACAAAGATTACTAGATCATTTGGATGTAGCTATGTGTGCTACTGTTTAATCGCAGAGACTATGACTGATGATTCGAGCTACCAAAGGCATTGTAGTAGCTGTGTGCCTACTAGAAAATTCCAAAATAGTCAGTGGACTACCAAATGAAGACATCGTGAAAGATGTCTCCCTAGCTAAGAGGGAGTGTGGATGTTTTGGTAGTTGCGGGAGGATATTTCCCTCCTAGATGACCTTTCTTAGATGCATAGAATATTTTGGAAGAAAGAGATCCATTGGATAGATGTTGAAATACACTAGAAGAGAAGTCGGCCCAGAAGCATAAATTATAATGAAAAGACACCTTCCCAAAAGAGAATTCGACCTAAATAGAAGGATAAGAAGACCATAAATAGAGGGCTCCTTAGCTCATTTGTTCACTCACTCACACTCTCCCAACTACACAAAAGAAAGGCACAATTTTGGAGGAGGTGATGCAGTGGTTGTAGCTGCACAGTTTAGTATTGCTCAGTATTTTGGTATCTCTCTCTTGTGTGCTACTCCTTGAGGAGGTGTGATACCTTTGTATGGTGTTGCTGCTACAGCTGGGGTGGTATTTTTGGTTAAGCTAGCACTTGTGCTAGGGTTTATCTGATTGGACTTGCTTTGTGAACATAATCTATCTAAGAAAGGTTGTTGGGTTTTCCCAGGATAAATATCTTGTGGTATTTTATGTCTCTTTTTTATGTTTCTATTGCTCAATACATGATATATATGTTAATGGTAACAAAGTAAAATAACACTAGTGTAATGTACCTCAAAAACCACCATAATTTTTTTTTTTATTCCCATGGCATAAATCAATTTCATTTTAAGCTTAGATTGTTAAAAAAAAAACAAGAATGATTCAATTTTGACTGTAAGGGTATTATTACACCCATCTAATCTACTTCGAATAGAATGATTCTGTGGGTAAAAACAAAAAAAAATAAAAAATCCCTCCATGATTTTTGTTCCTTCCCTTATTCCCTGCACCCTTCCAACATACTCAAAGTAAGAGGGCGAAACAAACTTAGCTCGAAGGAGCCTCTGTTGTTCAGAGAGAGAAAAGGATGTCACCCTGAAGTGTTTAGAGCGAGGCAGAGAGAAAAAATGTCTCGTAGGGGTCGAGATCCAGTGGAAAAATGCCAAATCCTCCTCGCCAGATATCTTTAGAAGAACGAATGGTGATAAATTGTCTGGAAAAAGACTGAAATCCAATGGATCGTTAGATCCCATAGATCTGTGCAGAAGTTAAGGATGAACTATCAAAAATCAGGAGGGTAATGATCAGATGTCTTTAGAGGAACGAATGGTGGAAATTCATCGAGAAAGTATCGAAATCCCGTGAACCGTCGGATCATAAAGTTCTACGATGATGTAAGGCTGATCATTCACAAGCTTAGGAAGGTAACAACCATTGGATGAGAAACAGCAGGAGCTGTTGATCTCGCTTTTCATATTTCCACCAACTCGAAGCTTCCACGTTGGAGGAGGGGCCCACCAGAGGACCATCCCATTCCGGACCCCACATTTTTACTCAAAAGCCAAAACAAAAAAAACAACACCCAAGAACTCCCGAATCACGAAAATATAGCATGTCGGGGTTTTGAGGTTCGGGATTTCATGTTTCGAAGTGCCCAAACCACAGCATATACAAACCTATGAAATGCGAAAAGGAACGAGTGGGACCCGCATTTCAAGGTTTTTAGGGTTTCAGACTTCGCGAGTTCCAGTGCTCGAACATCAACTCACAACAACCTGCGAAATGAGAAAAGGGACGAGTGGGACCCACATTTCGGGGTTTCAGGGTTTGAAGTTTCGTGAATTCAAAAGCATAACCTCTACACCCCAGAACTCCCAAATCATGAAAAGCAGAAAGAGGAAAGGTGGGACCCCCCTTCAGGATTTCAGGGTTCAGAATCCCATGACTTCAAACACCAACCTTTACACACCAGAACTTCCGAAATCGTGAAAAGTGGAAAGAGGAAAGGTGGGACCCTTAATTTCAGGATTTCAGAACACATGGCGCATAAACACAAATGAAAAAGAAAATCCGAAATGCGAAAAAGTGATTAGGGTGTGGGCCCTACAATTTTGGGTTTCGAGGTTTACTAACTCCCGATGCAAAACATTACACGACATCAAACGCCGAATCACGAAGTTACGAAAAAGGCAAGGGGCCCATCCAATATCGGGTTTCGGCATTTGGTAATGCTTGATGCAAGAACAACATACCACAGAAATCGTCGAATCCAAAAATTTGATTGGTTGTGGGGCCACTTTAGGTTTTCGGAGTTTGCAAGAACAAAAGGACTCCACACAGGTTGAACCGATAAACTCTGAAAGGTCAGAAAAGGAAAGGAAACATGAATAGAGTTTACAAATTTTGTTCCCGGAAATATTCATACAGTTGGATTACGGGACTTACAGCATAACCTCCACTCCCAAATATACCAATCTTCAGCATTGATTTTTCTCAGAAAATACAGATAGAAAGAAAAGTGACAATGAATTTAATTTCGCGGGGATTTCTTCCAGAGTTCAACCATGCATAATATTTTCAACTTTCATAACGAATAAAAAGGCCAATTTCTATCGTTTGTTCGGAAAGGGATCACTCGATATCAGATTTACCATAGGTTCTCATTCAATGTTTAGGTTTTGGTTTCGATTTAACACATACATTGCATCAGATATAAAATCATTTAGACAGAGAATGGAAATCATTTTAGTTCCAATCAAACACATTGCAGCAAAAGAAAAATCATTCAGAACAAAGAAGGAGAAAATTTAACATATCTGAACCAATTTGCGGGAAGACAAGGGAAACAGCCACGTTCCTCCCATCCGTAGAACAAGGCAACCAGATCTACTTGCCTGATTCACCCCCTAGCCTGACCATGAATCCATGAGGGAGAATTTGGAAAAAACTCCTCCTCGGCAATGTCCTTCAAATTCCAACAGTTATCCTCTTGCCTCACACTTACTCAACAATGCTCATAACAACAAGACAATTTGGTTTCAACAAAACTCCTCTTGCCTCACACTCAATCTATAGTGCTCATAACAACAAGAGAGTTCAGAAATCCTTTCCCATCATACTTGGCAGCGTCCTGCCTCCTCGCATATGCTATTTATCCATTTTTGCCCAGGTCTTTTCCCTCCTTTGGGGATTTTCGCAGCTTTTCTTAATCCCTGATTTTTAGGGGCTGTCAGTGGCCAAATATTTGATTTTCCACTTGTAATCATCAGCCCAAAGGCAGTTCCAACTTGTTCCCCACTCATGGAGTCATGGTCAACTGATTTTAACATGGTTGTTCCATTTTTCCTCCTGCAGTTAATATAATTATTCTGTTGTGATACAAGTTTCATAGTCAAATAGTTAGTTGGGTCCAACCAGATCTCTGCCCAACAGTCACAATAATTAAATGCAATTATTAAATTCAAAATTCAAAATTTCCATAAATGGCAAAAATTTTCCAGATTCGAATTTGCCAAAAACGAAAATAAATTTCCAGCACATAAAAATATTTATTTTGGGGGGATGTCACATCCTTTCCCCCTTCAGTAAAACACTTTCCTCAGTGTTCGTTCCTTTCCTAGAACAATATTGGATGATATTTTTTCAAATCTCCCTCCAATTCCCAAGTGGCCTCCTCAGGACTAAAGTGCTTCCATTGCACCTTTACCTGAGTGACAGGTCTGTTCCGAAGTGTTATTTCTCTCCGGTCTAGAATGCATAGGGGTTCCACCTGGAACTCGCCCTCGGGTTCCACCTACACCAAGTTCCAATCAATCATATGAGTAGGGTCATGAATATAATTTTTTAACAAAGAAACGTGAAATACATTATGAATTCTTAGATTAGCTGGAAGTGCAAGCTGATATGCTACGGGTCCAATTCGAGTTAGTAGCTCGAAGGGCCCACAAAAAATAGGTGCCATATTGGCACAAATCCCCAATTTCAGCGAGCTTTTTCAGGCTTTGACGTTCAAACAAACATGGTCTCCCACTTGAAATTCCAAGTGTCTTCTTTTCTGATCCGCATAACTCTTTTGTTTGTTCTGTGCTTCATTCAAGTTTTGTTGTTCTTTCTTTACCATGTTCTCCATTTCTTGGAGCATCTCTGGTCCAACCATGAGTCTGTCAACCGGGTTATCCCAGCTAATTGGAGTTGTACACTTTTTGTCGTACAGTATTTCGAAAGGGCTCAACTTAGCCGAAGTTTGGTACCCATTGTTATATGTGAATTCTACCAAGTGTAGGTAGTCTTCCCACTTGTTCGGCTTTGTTCTTACATACATGTGGAGCATATCCTCTATGATTTGATTTTCCCTTTCGGTCTTTCCATCCGTTTGTGGATGATAACTCATACTGAAATTCAAATTAGTATTTAGCCCTGCAAACAATTCCTTCCAAAAAGCGGATGTGAATTTTACATCTCTATCTAAAATCACCATTTTAGGAATACCATGCAGTCTAAAAATTTCTTTCATGAATATTTCAACAATGCTAATAGTTTTAAAAGTAGACTTTACAGGAATAAAGTGTGCAGACTTACTAAGTTTATCGATTACAACCATGATAGAATCATTCTGTTTCTGATTTTTAGGCAAACCTATGATAAAGTCCAGTGAGATGGTCTCCCATTTCCATTCTGGTACTGGTAATGGCTGTAATAGGCCGGCTGGATGCTGGTGTTCAGCCTTAACCTGCTGGCAATCTTGGCACCTAGCCAAGTACTCTGTTGTTTCTCCCTTCATATTAGGCCAGTAAAATAGTTTTCTGAGTGTTTTTATTGTTTTCTAGTAACCTGGATGGCCAGATTATGGTTTCTTATGCACTTCGTCTAAAATAATTAATTTTAGCTCTACTGAATCTAGTACGTAAAGTCTATTTTTAAATCTTAATAGTCCCTCCTTGTCGATACTTATATCCGGTTCATCTGAGTTTGTGACACTATTTTGCAATTCTTCCATCATCTTAGTGTAATTTTCATCATTAACACATGTCGTTCTTATTCTTTGTTCCAGATCACTTTCTGCTCTGCTGATATTTATCTCAAATAACCCATGGATTCTGCATCTTAAAGCATCTGCTAATTTATTTTCCTTACCCTTGATATGTCTGACTTCGAAGTCAAATTCGCTCAAGAAGGCTAGCCACCTTGCTTGTATTGCATTAAGGTCTGGTAGGTTAAACAGATATTTCACTCCACTATTATCTATCAATAGTAAGAATTTTCTGCCCATGAGATAGTGTTGCCACATTTTTAAAGCATGTATGACTGGTGCTAATTATAAGTCATGAGTGACATAATTTTGCTCGTGTTCCTTTAATTTTCGGTATTCATAACAAATAATGTGCCCTTCCTGAGTTAGAACACCACCTAGCCCCTCTTTACTTGCATCAACACATACTGTGAAATCTTTATCTAGGTCTAATACCTTCAATATGGGCGCCGATGTCAATAATTCTTTTAGCTTGTTAAAACTATCTTGACACTTTTGCGACCAGTTAAACTTGGTCCCTTTCCTTTGTAGTGATGTGATAGGGTAGGCTATATTGGAGAACCCTTCTATAAATCTGCGATAATATCAAGTGATTCCCATGAATGACTAGATATCTACCACATCTTTAGGCACTGGCCATTCCATAATGGATTTTATCTTTTCCAGGTCTACGACAATACCTTCCGAGGAAATGACATGTCCTAAATATTGTATTTCTCTTTGATAAAAGTCACATTTGTCGAATTTTGTGTAAAGTTTGTGTTTCCTTAGTGTTTGCAGAACTATTCGTAAGTGTTCATCATGTTCCTCCTCTGTTTTAGAATAGACCAGAATATCGTCGATAAATACTACTATGAACTTGTCTAAGTACTGGCTGAAAATGTTGTTCATCAAGAACATAAATGTGGCTGGTGCATTAGTGAGTCCGAAAGGTATGAATACAAACTCGTAGTGTCTGTATCTTGTTTGAAAAGTTGTTTTGTTTATGTCCTGGTCCTTTATCCTAACTTGATGATATCCATATTGTAAATCCAATTTTGAGAAGATCTTGGCCCCACCAACTTGATCGAACAGATCATTTATCCGTGGTAAGGGGTATTTGTTCTTAATGGTCACTTTGTTCAGTTGTCTATAAT
>SNQJ01S0140616.1:0-11404 GCA_010110895.2 Picea sitchensis
GAACCCTATAAATTGCCAGTGTTTCTTACTCCTAGGATTTTTGACCTAGAGTATATAAGACAAAGAATGATAATATATCATCTTCATTTCACTTAGTATAAGTATCCAATCACCTTCAAGTTACCAAATGAAGTAGGAACTTTTCAATTTAAGCTCAGAATTGCACTTATCTTTGTCGAATACATGTTGTAGAATTTTGATTTCGAAAACGAAAATAGGTGGGTTTATGATCCACATGGAATCATTGCAGCCATGAATCTTGAATACAAGAATCAACATGATCCTGTAACAAAAAGTACTGCTAACCTAGACACATGGGAAGGAGTAAAATATATATTGATGGAACAAGTGTAGAATTCATCGATATATAGATCAGAGTCCATAAGGGCCTCAGATACTTCTTAGAAGCCAAATATTTTATTGGGAAAAATAGCTTCCCATGACACAAAATATGATCTGGAAATATATGAGCACATAAACAAGAAGTATAAGAAAGAAGAGGAGCATAATATACATGATACCATTGCAGATCATCTCAATAAAGGTAAGGGTGTGTTGTAGGTGATTGAGAGATCTAGTGGAAAAGGATTTGCTTCTGTTGCAAATATTCCCCCTCCTCTTCCTTTTACTATCCAATATTATCCATAAACCCTATTGTCACCAGAAGACTTCATATCTACTACTTCACGGGGATCTTATGAGACACATCCCTCATTTTTAATTATTATTTTGATATCAAGAGAGCTAGTGTAGAAGTTAAGAAACAACTATTTCTTCCAGTCAAATCCTAGAATAAATTACTTTTAGCCATGGATTATAAGGAAAATGCACTAAGATTGGAAATTGTTGGATGTATAGGCTGACATGGGTTCTACCTTTAGGATTCCAACAAAAGCTACAAACCATCGGCCCTTCTGGAGACCAGAAGGAAACACTGTGCACAGAGTGCACAATCAAGTCTCACTCGAGATGTCTTATGGGTGATTGCAGGGTCCAGATGTCCATAATCGTGGAAGAGATGTTGCTCATGGAGATGTTAGACATACTTTTCTTTATACTTCAATATTCATCAGATCTACCATTCTATAACCATATTCATTCATTAACATACATTCTGCAGGAAATATCAGACTAATCTAGTGTGTGATGCATTTTACTACTACTATATTCATTCATTCATTCATCATACACCATTGCAACACATAAAAGAGATATTCCACACAAAGACGCATGTTTTTACCGTGGTTCACCCCCTTGGGATATGCCCACAAAGATATGGAATTATATGCTTCTTTATTCATCTTCATGAATTCATTGCAATGTGTGCATTACATAATAAGTTTGGTGAAACTGACCAGTGTCACACCAAGATCCACAACTTGCAACCTGACCCTTAGTTAGAGTTCATATCTCTCAAAACTAGCTCCTCAACTCTCCACCAAAAACAACTCTCAAAAAATAGGTCACTCAATTTATTCTCTCGCAATCACATAGATAAGATCCTCTCCTCATATATTACAATACATATTTATACTACAAAATTGGGTTAAAACCCATTACATCAATGACCAAAAACCTCACCCTAAGTAGATTAGGTTTGTCCACTTTCCAACTTCCTTCCTGTGCCTGGTCCATGATCCAACCATTTCCTCGTTTCTTTGCTTCTTCGTCACACTAATTTCCCTTGATCTTTGACACATGTTCCTTTTCTGGTCCCTTTCTCAATTGCTTCATTGATTGATGCATGTTTCCCAAAAATATCTTGTGCCAACAGGCCCCCAACTCGTAGCTGTGGTTTGTCCTGAGCCACTCAGGAAGTGTTTGCATCCTGCACTAACTTCTCCAATCCCTCAAATTTTCCTAGAATATTTTCATCTTGAGATTTTCCCTAAATGCTCTTCTCAGCTACAGACTCCACAATCTGCGTGGTGATATGTTCCTTCAATGATTCTTCAGTCTCCAAGATAATGTCTTCAATCTTCCCCTTGGTTGCATCAATCTCTATCAAAATCTAATATGAACCTTCTTGGAATGGCTCCAACTAAGCCTTCCTTGACAACTTCTCTGTCTGTATACTCTTCAATTTTTCTTGAAATTTTTTCAACTCCTACACACTTCTCAATCTATATTGTATTTTCATTGTCTTATATTTTTTCTTCAAATCCTATACTATAGTGTTTACTCCTTCTTCCTTCTTGTCTAAGTCCTGCAGTTTCTCATCCTCCTACAAATGAGTCCATAATTGTGCACTTCTATCATATAACTCTATGATTTCCTGGAGGTTCTATGCAATCTTCCCCTTATGGCCTGTTGCCTCTTGCACTCTTTGTGATCTGACCTTTGGTGGAGAGTGCTTGGTTGTAGGAGTTCCATCAACACCATGATGTGGCCTCTATATTTCTCCATTGTCTACACTATTTTCTCGATATTATCTTATGTTTGTATATTTCCTTCCTCTGTGTTGTCAAGAATCATCTTGAATATGTCTTCTACATGCTGCTCTGTCTATTCCCTTGACTACTTCACTTCATATCTCTCAACCTGCACCTGGCCGATTGTTATCTTTAGTGTATCACTTACTTTCTTGATCAATTCTAAATCTATCACATCTTCTCGGGATCTCAATTCTATCTCCTGCGCGACACTAAATTTTAGTTTATACAACACCTTTGTTGGTATCTTGGGAAATACCAAGGCCAAGTGATCGATGTACTTCAATTTCTTCTGATCTGTCTCCTCTTCCATTTGCAACATGTACTGAGTAATAAAAAAGTTTTCACTCCTTGATGCCATAATTTGGACCATTTCCTGCACTGAAACCGTCTTTTCTTGAGAAGTCTTTTGTTGTTGCACATTTTGTTTCTACTGTGCCATATTTAACTGTAGTTGTTATAGTGTCTCTTTAACCTCTGTCAACTTTGTCATGATATATTTCCTTTTCGCCTTAGAATAATCCCACAACTTTTTTGTGTGGTCCTGTACTTTTTCTGCGACCATCTCTGGATCATTCTCTGTCAATGTAAGTTTGAGGATGATCTTGTGTGCCTTCATATTCTTTTGCTTCCCTCCTATCTGCAATACCATCCTCTTCATGGGAAGTGTCTCTATCTTCTCCGATGTACCCGAGACACACATTTCTAGTAGACTCCCTCCTCTTAGTTCCTCCTGCATAGGAAAATTCACATCCTTCTGCACTTCTCCATTAGTGTCCTTCTACGCTCCTCATTTTCTTACTTTTGTGCAATCCTTCTCCTATGTTGAAGGTTTTGGAATGGGGTTCTTCTTCCTTGGTTTCCTAATTGTTGCACTCCCCCCTGTTTCCTTTGTGCGCTCTGCTTCCTTTCTTGTATTTCCTGCTGGACTATTTTTCTTCTACGACGAACCAACTTCTGCTTGCTTCTTACCTTTTGATCCTTTCTTGGAAACTACTGGTACCCTCCATTCTTCAAGCTAGTCTTTCATGGCCCATTGTACCTCTTCTACTGTCACACAGTACCTCATCTGCAACCAATTCTTCTTGGAATCCATTTTTTCCTTGATCCACATATTGTGTCTATAAGCCTTGAAATACGCTACTCCTTGATGCTCTTCCACCACTTCTAGTGGTATCCTCCAGGTATTGGCTATATTTTCCCTGATCTTGTAAAAATACATGGAAAATATGTTGGAATTCACCTTCCTTTATTTTGCGGGTGAAGTGTGCCTTAATGTCGTATACATTTATGCACGACATTTTCCTGGCCTTGGGTAAAATCCATTGTATTTGGGTTCTTCCCAACCCACCAAAGCTATCAATATTATCAACCATGAATAATGGAACTCCATTCGCAAATCATGTGCATCCTTGCAGTCATCTAAGAATAAATTCAATAAGTATGGGCTCTAGCTAAGTAGAGTGCCCTTCGCACACTGTGTAGTTGCTGCTATATTTACTGCAGGTGCTTCTTCCTTGCGACATTTTATTAACAATTTACAATCCATTAAATTCATTTCCAACCTCTTCACAGGTTCACTAATTCTGTTGATTATGATTCCTCATGACCCTCTCTCCATGCCATATGTCTTCTTCATTTCCTTTACTAGGGATTTCTCCTTTGTCTTGTCATCGAAATATTGCATTGGTTTTTATCCATATGTTGGAAGACTAGTAATTTGATCTACATCTATCGATATTGGCCTGTCCATCCATATAATTCCTCCATCCAGCAATGCCAAAATATGTTTTGCACAATTTTTCACATCTTTACCCCATCCAAAATGATGGATTTATAACAAGTTCATTATCCCTGTGTTATACAACCCTACTATCTGCTACTTTGGTTCCAAAATTGGAACTCATGACGAACTTGTTCCTTTTCTATCCATATAAACTTGTGGCACAAACTCTGAAAACTTGTCCTTGTCTGGTACGTCATGATCTGAATACTTTAGTTTTTCAACACGTCCTAATATATCAGGAAGGATCGTGACTCCTTGAGGTATGCGTGGTAGTGCCAGTGTAACTTTTGTTTGTTTGCATGGTGATCTCTGTATTGGCTATTTTCCCTTTGTTTTTTTTGTCCCTATCGATAACCCTGCTTCTTGGTGTGCATCAGCTTCTTCCTTTTCATCATAATTTTTATTGTCAGTGACATCCTCCACTTGAACCTATTCTTCCTCCTGTTGTGCTAGTTTTACGACATGATTCTATGATTTTACAGCCTATCCTCTGGGCTCATTTGATTCTTCTCTCTCATCATCCTCCCCATTCATCTTCTGCGGTGCTCCTAGGACAAGTTGTTGTGTCGTGTTCTACTTTGCAGTAGGTTTTTGTTTTTCGGCCCCTAGATCAACATCCATTTGCTCAGCCACTGGTTCCTATTCTTCGACCATGGTTGGACTAATTGTTTCAATGAAAGGTGACGGGATCACATCCACATCGACTAATCCCTTCGGATGGATAGGGTTTTCTACTTTTGAGGTTACTTTCTCCTACGAAGAATGTGTGGCACTGCATGTCTTCCTTGCATTTCTGCTGGGAGCTTCAACCTTCGGTGGCACCATTCTTCTAAATTCTACAAATTGGCTCTGAATCCTCACTGAATACCTTGAAATATCCTTTAAAACACATGTTCACACCAATTTTTCTCTCCTTAGATCTTATTTAATCAATGACACAATGCGTCTTCCCTTGTAAGTTTTCTTATTTTATAGTTCCTGTCATAAATTCTCTGTCTCTCTTGTACTTTTTCCAGCCACTGCCTTTTTCCTTTTTCGACCGCTCTCTATCCCGCTGCATTGCGTTTTCTATCTTGTCACCCTTTTCTGGCGCATAGTGTCATCCTTTTCTGTCACACCCGTTACTATCTGATGCATGCTGTATTTCCTAATTCTGCATGAAAAAACACTTATCTATCTACTTCATATTTTTTCCTTTTTATTCTTTTTCTAATTTTTCCTTCTTCTAATTCCATGAGTTTGCCAATGTTTCTTGAGCTGCACCTCTTTATGTCATGTTTGTAATAGCTAGAATGCATAGAATAGGTATCAAATACTCCAAAGGGACTACTACTTCCTGTCCATACACCAATTCGAAAGGTGTATGCCTTGTAGGCTTCTTTAATGTATTTATGTAAGCCCATAATATTGTTGGTATCTTCAAATGGCAATCATCCAAATAAAAGTCTAGAAACTTATGAATAAAATCCCTAAGTGCAGCTGCCACTACTCTGGAAAAAATAGCAGGGGCATTCTTCAACCCAAAGGGAATCAGTATGTACTGATAGGACCCCCATTATATGGAAAATGTAGTCTTATGTCGATCCTTTGGTTCTATTATGATCTGGTGATATCCTGAGAATCCATCACTGAATGAATATGGTTCTTATTCTCCTACATTCTCCAACACTTCATCTGTAAATGGAGTAGGGAAGGGACCATGCAGACATGCATCATTCAACTTCCTCAAGTATACATGTATCCTTATTCCCCCTTTCTTCTTCTCCTACACTACCATAGGGCTAATCCAATCAGATTCTTCAACATGTTCTATTACTCCAACCTCCAACATTTTATCATTCTCTACCTTCACTTTGTTCTTATACACTATATTCAACCTGTAAGATCTCTATCTTATTTTTCTGGCATATTTTTTCGAAGGGATCTTTATCTCTACAAGTTCTCCTGCTACCCCTTTCATCTTTGAAAATGTTGCTGGAAATAAGTCACTATAATCACGCAATAACTCTGTTATTCTTTCTACTATCTGGTTACCCTAATAGTCCCAAATACTTGCAATCTTTGGATTCTCTTCTATTCCAGTGTTTACCTTCTTTATCTTTAGTGGTGTAGAAAAATATTCGTATTCTAGCTTTGGACCTTCCACCTCTCTTTCCCCTTCAACTTCTAGAATCTGAATATCGTGCGGGGTTTCTTTTCCTGGGTCTTCTTTTGTGACGTGATAAAAATGTAGCAACTGCATGAATGTATGTATCTTCTGGTTCTAATAAGATGTATCATTTTCCACTTCATGTTCTTAAAATATCCCATATCTTACTAACTTCAATGTTGTATCTATTTCTGAATTTCCATGCTCAAATGCAAAGGTGATCACAAAACTATGTTGCATCTCATCCCAATTTGCAGTTTCTCTGTGCAATTCTAATTTTTTATACCAATTCCTTTGGATTCCTTCCAATGTATGAACAAAGTGGTGTGGCCACTCCTCTGGTGGTAGAAATATTCATTGAGTTATGCTTATTTCTATGCATTATTTGGGTTGTCCAATTCCATCATACTTCTCCACATATCTATTCTCCTGTTCCACGCCAAATCTTATGCTCGGTAATATTTTGCATTGAAACCAATTCTAAATCGTCTCCCTATGAGTACCCCACCAACATGTAGGTGCAACTTTTAAAGAAATATCCAAAACTAGTAACCTATGACTTTCAAAAACTTCTAACTCAAACTTTGTTAAAAAATATTCTAAATCATTTTGACCATAAAAAGTAGGAGGTTCTCTTACGTATGTACCAAACCATCTTAGTGCACGTGTCATTCTTGCACATATTCTGGTAGATAATTCATGCAATCTCTGCTTCTAATTCTCTAGTCCTGTGTCAGAGTCTGAAGCAAATGAACTAATGGTTCTTCAGCTAAGCATTCCATCTACTGTTGGGTTAACATAATCTTCCCCTCGCACAATAATTCTATACAACTGGTTTATGTTTTCTGTAATAAAATTCTTTGTTGTAGGTTCAACATATCTTCCTCCTTTTGAAGGATCTAATAACATAATGAATAGGTATTCTCCGGATTCAAAAATCATTTTCCTGGTCTTCAAGTTAATGATATCCTAATTATCAAAGGCACAATCTAGTCCCAACAATGATGGATATGGTGTAGTGCTATCTACGATATCAATCACTTCAAAGTATTCCATAGTGCACACACCATATAAATCCACTATTATGTCTTTCAATATACCAATTGGTACTACTCTATGATGGTTTTCTAGATTCAACTGAATAGGTGAATATCCTAGTGTAGGTTCCCCCATAGCTTCCCATTTCTTCTTAGGTAGAACATTTATTTCATACCCCAAGTCTAATATGATATCACGCATGTTAAAATATCCAATATTTTCATTTAATTTGAACTCCCTACATGTTCTTCTCTTATTACAGACCTAATTAACTATCTTCTGTTCTAGTTTCATCTCTTCTCTAAAATTGCACTTTTCTAACATAATCTATAATACTTGTAGAGAGGTTTTATCATTCAACAACTTCACATAAGACCCAAAAAAGTTTCTCAGATTACTTGCTTGTTCTAAAGGCTGATCTCTTCTAGTATGATCAAACATGTGAGGCATGTCATATATTGGTACATCATCTTCTGGATTTTTACCTGAAGTAGAAGCAATATTATCCTTCAAAATATCTTGTCTAGCCTCCTTAAACATATCATTTTCCTTGCGCGCATCAAAATGATGTTGAAGTGTTGTATTCTTTCTGACCCACTGGTGTTGGTCCTGATTCTTCTTTGTTGCATCTGCTCATGTCTTGGCTCCACCTCTAGTAACTATATTTATCTTTTTCCCATCCTCTTCTCTGGTTTCCACAATAATCCATTGAACATTCTAGTTATTTTGATTAATATTTTCTTGTATCTTTGTCAAAAGTGTCAGACATTTTTCTGTATCATGATATGTTGCGCGATAATACATACATGTCACTAGTGACTGTGGAAAATCTCTTGCATAATTTCTAGGTTTTTGACAATTGTGATAGGTTACTAGTCCTCTACCTCCTCCAACTCCTCTTCCTAAATGACCTCCTCCTCTAAAGCCTCCCTTGTTACCTTGATTATCTCTGCGTGGTGTATTATACTATGGTGCCTGATTGTATTGTGAATGTGCATTATTATACTATAGTGGTGTGACAAACCATTGTGCGTTATTATATTGTGGTTGCACTGTAAACTGTTGTGCATTATTATACTGCGGTTGCACTGTAAACTACTGCGAAAGTTGTCCTGTCATTAGTTCAACTTTCACCCTATAAGTATTTGAAGTCCTTTCCTTCATTATTTCCAAGGTTCTACAATCCTTGTCTTCATTTCCTATAGACTTGCAAAAATTATGGAATGTGATATTGGGCACTATTTTATACTTTTGCATCATGGGAAAATGATAAGGACCATGTCCATCTGTTCTACATATTTCACACCGTGGCCATCCTTTGGGTAAAGGATTTGTCATTCCTACTCCCAAGTACTACGCAAATGTGGGGAAATCATTCTTATGATGTCCTTCTTGCATAATGTACATCATGCATATTCCCTCTTCTCCTTACCTTTGTTCTGATTCAACTAAAATGTCAGATTCTTCAGACCTTCTCTTAGCTATTCTACAATTGGATTTGTATGTTTATACTGGTTTTCCTCCAATTGAAAGGCTACTTGCAAAGCCTCAGCCTAAGTTTGGAACTTCTCTTGCCTTCATGGATATTTTAGATGTGCCAATAATGAATTAATAAATAAGTGTCTATGTTGCATATCTCTTATAGGATACTCTTTCAGTCTCTTGAACTTTTGATCAACTTCCAAAACTAAATTCCCCGACTTCTATTTGATTTCTATCATCTCATTCATGAACTGATTCTTTGAACTTGGTCGCTGAAATTCATTGATTAATGCCTTCTTCTCATCTACGACGATTGTAGGTGATCCTTTTGGAATGTTTACTGCGAGTCCCATATACCAATCCAATGTGTGGTCTCTGAATGTGATCACCAGCTGCGCCAATTTTGTATCCTCATCTATGATCTTCTTAGCTTTCAAAATCTTCTCATAGATACAAAAATTATTCTCTGGGTCCTCTGACCCTTCTCCATGGAACTCTGGTAACCAAATAGTTGGATCTTCTCCTGCCATTGTGAAGTTTGTTGTACTACCACCTCCACATGATGTAGATAAATGACTATTGTTAGCTAAATTTGTACTTCCACTAGACCCGCGTCCTACTAAAATCCTTCTACCACTAATTGTTGGTTGTATAAATGATTCTTATTCTTCATATGTCTTAGTTGTACATGGGGTTGTGGTTTCCACACTTAGAATTATGATTTGGAATGGAGAACCTTCTTCTATGCCGGACCCTTGACCTCTGGTTTCCCTCTCATATGTGATGCACAATATTTCCTCAATCTTCCCTTTCACACATAGATCCTCTGCCTCTTCCTCATCACTTTCCAAGACCTCTTGCTTGGCTACTACCCTCCTTTTCCTATTAATATTATATTGGTAGGGATTTTCACTATGCATCATTCCAACTCTTTCCATTATTTCCTTGGTCTGTTCCTCATCCATCATGATGGGGTCCATTTATTCCTTCCTTTGGCCTCTCTCCAGAGCCCTATCCATATCTCAGATCTTCCTTAGTGCTTCCCCCAGTTCCCCCATGTGTGCAGAGTGATTTAGTTGTTTGATTCCAATGTCATCACTCCTTTATCATGCAATAAAATATTGATCAACATGTAAAGTGATATAATGTACCTTCCCCTTCGTCCCTTCAAAAAATCTTTCTCTGCAGTAGTGTAAGACTTCGCAGTATCAAATGAAAACTCAATAATGAATCCTGCAATGATGCTATCTAACCATAAATCCAATGCGCACATGAATTTATTATTGAATCTTTCTATATGTGCAATATTCTCAGTAGTCCACTCTACTATTCTTATCCGATTAGTAGGATGATTGTCCTTCAACCTCAATATCCATTCTTTCAACAAGTATGGAAAATAACAGAAAAATGCCTAATGAATATCAGTAAACACATACCTTTCCAAATACTGGTGCGGTGTATATCTGGAACTTCTATTGTCTTTCTGTGCAAACTTGAGCTATTTTGTCTCCAATCATTTTTCAATGTCCTGCTTAGTTGGATTCCATGGCCTAAAAATCCCCTTCTACTATTGCATTCTCTTCACTGTCCTTCTCATCACTTCCCTTCTAATTCGATCTTCTGAGTTACAACCAGAAATTAAACCATTTGTTGGATATATGGGCTGAATCAGGTTCTACCTCATGCTTCCAACAAACCCTTCAAACCATCGACCTTTCTGGATACCAGAAGGTAACACTGCGTACTGAGTGCACAATTAAGTCTCACCCGAGATGGATTATGGGTGATTGTAGGAACCATATGTCTACAATCGTGGAAGGGATGTTTCTCATGGGGATGTTATACATACATTTCTCTCTCTTTACTTCAACATTCAACAAATCTACCATTTTATAACCATATTCATTCATTAACATACATTTTGCAGGAAATATCAGACTAATCTAGTGTGTGCTTCATTTTACTACTACTAGATTCATTCATTAATTCATCATACACCATTGCAACACATAAAAGAGACATTCCAAACAAAGACATAGGTTTTTACTGTGGTTCACCCCCCAGGATACGTCCACAAAGATCTGGAATTATCTGCTTCTTTATTGATCTTCATCAAGTCATTGCACTACGCACATTAAATAATAATTTTGGTGAGGCTGACCAATGTTGCATCAAGCTCTAAATCTTGCAGCCTGACCCTCAGTTACAATGAATATCTCCCAAAACTATCTCCTCATCTCTCCACCAAAAAAAACTCTCAAAAACTAGGTCACTCAAGTTATTCTCTCGCAATTGTTGATACTGAGAGGGGGCTGAATCAACATCAAGTAAAATTTAAAACCTTTTTCAACTTATACTTAAACCATTCAACTATATCCAATGAGAAATTGACAATAGTATAAGAGTTACACCAATACACCACAATACACCATGCACAATATATGAGAAATAATCAATAGTTATTGTTCAAGGGAAGTAATGACTTCCAAAGGTAGCTACAACTTCCAAATGTAAAGG
>SNQJ01S0140616.1:24393-36431 GCA_010110895.2 Picea sitchensis
CCTGTTCAAAGTAATAATAACACTACGAGGCCTAGACTCATATATAGCATGATGTTTCCATAAATAAGGTTGGACCAAAATAACAACACAAACTTCGATAGGAGAAACATCACACAATACCTCGTCCTTGAAGGCTTGATGTCGTACGACAATCGGCATAGTTGGCTGACACGGAGATCGCTTCCATGGCGGAGCCATCTAATGGTGTAGGGTTTTGGGTGTGATGTTGTTGGTAGGGTCAGTCGCTTGACGACCTCTGCTGATATGAGGTTCTTCTGGATACCGCTGTCAACAATGAAGTGCAGCGGGGTGCCTTTTACCCACATCTCTGAATGGAAGAGGCGCTCTCCTTCTTCTGTCTCATCTGGTTCACCAAGCTGGAGCTTGGTGGTAGCAACGGTGGCACTAGGTTCTGTGTCAATGATTCATCTTCCCCTTTTTGGTTATGGCTTAGAGTCAGAATCTGCATCTAATTCAGAGGCTTTCACTTCGGCCACCAACGACTGCCTTGAGAGGTAGTTAGCAGTGTTATGCCAAGGGATCTTATGGAAGTCGCACCACTTCCCAATGTCTTTATTTGTCTTTCTAGTGTCATTCTTTGCTTGTGTCTTGGACTGGTTGTCCTGATACTATCCATCTTTTCTCTATCCTTTTTTCTATGTGTTGGGGCCACCCTTTCCTGGATTTTTTTGTGAGGGGTTCCCAGGCCCAAATAGCTGTGTCTTTTGTTTGAGCTTCTACTCGATTTTGATGGCATATCTGTAGGTCGCGCCCAAGGATGAGATATCTAGAAATTTCATTTCAGTATGGATGTATCTATGAAGAGAACCATGATACTTGAGCACCATATGTCACTCTGAATCTTTGATACCCAGCTTGGTGTGCAAGGTATGGAAGATATTTGTGAAATCTGGCACTGCTTGGTCTCCTTCTTGCCGCAATGTGGTCCATTTGGTATACAGGTCGTCATAACTTTTGAAAGGGTAGTATTTTTCGTTAATTGCATCCCTAAAGGATTCCCAGGTGGTCATGACTGAAAATAATGAGGGTTCCTCTGTTTCCTTTTTCTCACAAAATGTTTCCCACCAATCGTTGACATGGGGAATGGCTTTGAGGAGTGCAAAAGTAATATTTTCTCTATTCGAAAAGTTATGGACAGAAAAATACCCTTCTAGTAGATTCAACCACTTTTCTACATCATCTACGTCTATCTGACCTTCAAATATAGGAATATCGAAGTTTATTTGTACCTTGAAGGGAGCGACGCCTCCATTCGAAGAAGATGCATCGCCTACTGGTAGTCGTCGAAGGATTTGTGTGAAACTATCCATCATCTCATTCATTTGTTGCATGAGGTCTTCCTCAATCAACATTTTGAAAGGATCTCTTGTCCTGTCATCTTTATTTTATCCTACCATGAGAGGTCACTTGGGTGTGCGAGAGTTGTTGTCCTCAAGAGAAACAAGCTCGAGACCCAAGTCTTTGTACTCCGACCTCGTTGGGGACATGCATTAAGAAAAAAAGGAGCAGACTGCTCCGATACCACTAATCTATATTTTATGAGCAGAACGAAATGAATATAGGTTCTTAACAGGTTCTTAACACAAAATAACAAAGATACAGTAAAACTGGTTTTCTATTCAATAAGGAAATAAGCTCGAAACTGTAAAATGCAGCGGAAACAAGCTTGCTGGAATGGTGGAAGCTTATCTCTGAGAAGAGATGTGATGGATGTTCTCATTCACAAGAATATGATTACAATGAGGCTCTCAAGTCATTTTTACAATAAACAAGAGTTTCCTCAACATCCAAAAACCTAACCCTAGGAGATGAAGTGTCAAAAGTCATGTGGGCCCCGTTTGGGTAAGTCAGTACATCAACTTCCCGGAGTCGTAACTTTTGCATACAATATCTGTTTTAGGCGTATGATATCCCATTGGAAATATATATCTGAGGAATACAACATATGCACAAGAAACATACCCGCAAAAACGTCGTTTAGGGCCTCAAAACGGCTCCGGGCATTCAGGACCCAAAAAACTGCTAAAAATAGTAAATTCTCAAAATTGCTATAAAGTGTTTTAAGCCAGCTGGAAAAGGTGGGTGGCCACTAATATCCACCTGGATCAAGAGTTGTCATCGGTTACCAATAAGCCTAGTTTCTGAAATATTGCAGCATTATTAAACAATAAAAAATAATATATATGATTGATATCGAAAATACTTAACAATAGGATAAGTCGATAGTTGGTACTTTATAGCTCCAACCAAATAATCGGAATAATCATATTTAATCAAGGTGATGGAATATACAGAAAGGAAAGATAAAAATAAAACAAAAATAGTTTCATTCACATCACAATCATTCTCATATCCTAAAATATGACATATCATAGTGACCAGTTGTCGATCTATGTCTGAGAAAATAGACGATGGGTATGGAGGAGAACTTGAAGGTAAAGAGGCATTGACAGGTAACAATTTACTAAGCATATTTTGTTTCTCTAATTGTGGTAAAGAATGATATCTAATAGGAAGTTGATCTTAATCTATGATTTTTATAGCAAGGGGATCATAAAAGGAAAGTATATGGATAATTGATTCCCTAGAAATCGAACAGATCACCCTGGAACCTTCAATATTAGTAATGTGTTCCTTATTAACATTATAATTCAAGGCACACCATTCCACCTTTCTAGGAAATGATAGGTTTGGGGTATTATTGATCATTCTAGGTTTGAATCCCACAAAAACATATAATATTTTAAATCATCAGGGACCTTTTGGGTCGTTTTGATTAATTGATACATGTATGGATAAGACAAGGTCGAATCAAATACATCTCCCTCCCTATATTTCAAATGATCTTGAGGAATGAAATGTTTCAATGCCTCTAGGGCCTTACTAGGGTTTGGCTTAGACTTCATTCTTAGGTTTAAAAGGAGAATAAAATCTCAACTAGGTATATAATTAGGTTAGGGCGATTAGAATTAATTGTATGTAGAGCTTGTATGAACCAATGTATACTATTCTCTAGAAATGAAAAGTTTTACCTTGAGGTTGTAACTCGCTAACACTTAAATTACCTCAATCACCTATTAAATCCCCTTTTAAAACCTTTTAATTATTTTAGGACACACATCTCTTTAACGTTGGAAATAACCATAAGTTTACCAAGTGTACAAAAATTTTGGATGACGCCATGATGATGTCATCAATGTATAGCAAACATTTGGTAGGATACCATTGGTGCGGGTGGCATAGCTATCAAGAATGATGTCGTTCATTTGTTCCATGTGTCTCTCCATCAAAAATAATCACTTATGAGTGCTTGCATGGATAAATATGACTAGGAAGCGGTCATTTTCCCGATGTTAGGCCACATCATGTCCAAGTGGGAGGTTTGTTGTTTGTGACTAGTCCACCTCATTTCCCAACTCAACGTTGAGTGAACACTTGGTTTTGTATATTATGTGATACCTCCAGTGGTATCACATGTTAAAGTGAGTGGTTTTCCCATAGAGAAAATCCATGTGAAACCAATGAACCACGACCATGTATCATGGCCCCGATACCACCTCTTTCATATCCAAATATCACTAAAGGTCGAGTGGGTTGTGGGTGTGAGGTGTTTTATGCGTCGTTGACCTTGAGATATGGTGCACGCTTGTATCTAAGTCATCGATATTGTTCAATTATTTAGGCACATTGAAATTTTGACCATTATCCCCCGATTGCAAGCCCTAGTCACTGATATAAGCCCCCAACTAGTGTGCCATCTCATGTGAGTACATTTTAAGACCCATGTGGCCTATATTAAGCTCTTTTTTGTAGAATTAATCCCTCCTTACTCATTTTACAACCTTTTCCACTTAAATACTCACTGTTAAGGTCGATTATTCTATGAATCAAGCTCCAAGTGGCATTCTCTCTCTGAAAAAATAAGACCCAAAGTTGAAACTGCCCCTCAATACACATTGCTTAAAAAAAAAAATAACCTTTTCCACTTAAATACTCACTGTTAAGGTCGATTATTCTATGAATCAAGCTCCAAGTGGCATTCTCTCTCTGAAAAAATAAGACCCAAAGTTGAAACTACCCCTCAATACACATTGCTTAAAAAAAAAATTAAGCATGTACTAAGATTTGGTATCACAATGAGGTTGAGAATTCACATAAAAAGGCATGGCATGATAGCCACATAAGGTACACAAGCTTTGAGAAAGGTGACTTGGTGTTGCTATACAACAACAAGTACCTCAAACAACCTAGTAAATTCCAGATGCAGTGATTGGGCACATTCATGGTTGCAACAATTCATGATTCAAGAGCAGTAAAGTTGGACTAACTAGATGGAGAGATTTGGGAGGGATGGGTGAATGGCACCCACCCAAAAACTTTCACTCCTCCTCAACACTAAGTTGTGATTCTCTTGAAAAGGGTATTCATATAGTGTTGTTGTTTTGGTCAAATCAATAAGGCTCATCCTATGAATGAGCCAGTTGGTCTAGTAAAATAATATTAACCTCACATATAAGAATTATTTACTTGAGTTCAACTAGATTTAAGAATATTTTAATCAGTTTTACTTTGTAATTTTATTTTAATGTTTCTTGAAGGATAAGCATTGTTAAGAACCAAATATCAAAATAGCATAAAAATCAAAATAAGTACTCAACGCCTTGACAAAGATAGAAAATTAGATAATGAGCCTCTTCAAGGGGGAAACCTCCTTATAAATCATACGAATTCACAAATACAAGATTATTCCAAATGAAAAGGTCTCCTTTGTATAAATAGGAGACTAGGAGGTACAATTACAACTAATGGACCCAAGCCGACATAAATAAAATAAAAATACTAATGTAATATTCCCCAATTAATGGGTATTGTGCCACAATTTAGGGCTTAACATGCCCCTCCCCTTCACACAAGTGTTTTCCTCAACACTTGAGTAGTTATGGATGCTTCTGTATAAAAGACTCATCTTCCCACGTGGAATCTTCAACAGGTAGTTTCTTCCACTTAGTGAGATACTCTGAAATTGATTTATTCCTCAACTGGCAAATTCCTGTGGCAATGATAGCTTCAGGCTCCAATATGTTTTTTCCTTCCTCATCAAGTTCTGGAAATATAGTTTGAAGTAGGATATTGTCACCTATAACCTTCTTTAAGCATGAAACATGGAAAACTCGGTATACTCGCGAAGATGAAAGCAACTCCGATTTGTATTCCATAGTACCATTCTTTTGCAACACCTTATAAGGGCCATAGTAATTAGCGATAATTTATTATCCTTATTAGCTTGCTTGAGGGACAATTGTTTGTATGGTTGTAGTATTAAAAACAACCAATCCCCTAGTTCAAAATTTATTTCACTATGATGTTGATATGCTTGTTGTTTCATGCGATTTTGTGCCATGGTCAGGTTGTCCTTTAAGAGTTATTGTTGATGCTCGATGTGATCTTCCACTGCTTCAACCTTAGACTTTTATTTTAGATAAGAAGTGATGGATGGTGGGTGATATCCATAAAGCACCATAAATGGTATCATTTTTGTTGCAATATAAAAGGAAGTGTTATACCACCATTCTACCAAGGTTAACCACTTGAACCATTGTGTTTGTTTAACAGAGACAAAGAAACGAAGGTAGCCTTCCAGAAATTTGTTCACTATCTCAGTTTTTCCATCAGATTGAGGATGATAATATGAACTATGATCCAATTGGGTACCCAAACAAAAAAATAATTCTATCCAAAAATGTCCAGTGAATATAGTCTTTGTTCCAAGAAGTATTTAATATTTTCATGATCTGTTTGACCTTGAAGTGCCTACCTATTAGGTAAGGGCGCCATTGATTCAATGCATGTAATATTGCCATCATTTTCTTCTCATAAATGGGTTTGTTTAAGTCATTTCCCGTGAGTGGACGACTTTCAAAATCAAGGGGCATTCCTTCTTGCATTAGAACAACACCAATGCCATTTCTCGAGGCATTACATTCCACAATAAAGGTTTTTGTGAAGTCTGGTGTTGTCAAAATAGGAGATTTTCACATTTCTTCTTTAAGTTGTTAAAAAGATTGAGTTTCTTTTGGATTCCATGAAAAATGCATCCTTCTTAGTTAATGTAGTTAAAGGTGTTGTTATTCTTCCATATTTCTAAACAAACTTGCGGTAGTAACTTGTCAAATCCAAAAATACCCTAAGATTCTTCAATGTTTTGGGAATCTGCCACTCCATCATGGCTTTAATATTGTTAGGGTCTACCTTGACACCTTCATGAGATACAATATGGCCCAAATACTCTACCTCCTTCACCCCAAAGAAACATTTTGAAGGTTTGGCATATAATTTTTTCTCCTTTAGTAGTTGTAGCACCCTGTCAACATGTCAAATATGATATTCCCAAGACTTGCTATAGATTAGTATATCATCAAAAAATACTAACACAAATTTTTGAAGGAAGGGATTGAAAATGGAATTCATCAACCCTCAGAATGTGGAAGGTTCATTCTTAAGGCCAAAAGGAATGACCAATAATTCATAATGGCCTTCATGAGTTTTGAATGTTGTTTTTGGGATATCTTCTTCCTTCATTCTAATATGATGGTACCCTGAATGGATATCCAACTTTGTGAAGTAGATGGCTCCATGTAGTTCATCTAACAATTCATCGATGATGGGAATGGGAAACTTATCTTTAATGGTGATGTTTTTTATCTCTCTATAATATGGACACCTACACCATGAGCCCTCTTTCTTGAGTACCATTACCACTAGTGCATAGTAATAACTTTGGCTAGGTCTAATAATTCCAACGTATAACATTTATTCAACCATACGCTCAACTTCACTCTTATGGGAATAAGTGTACTTGTAAGGCCTGATGTTAGGAGGAACACTCCCATAAATTAAGTGAATAGCATGATCATGATCTTGAGTGGGTGGAAGAGATCTGGGAATATCTTCAAATACTTTGGAATGATTATCAATGATCCCTTGGAGACATAGGGGAATATATGGCTTAGATGTTTGAACATCTAGTGAGCATAATTGCACAATTACACCATGATGCCTCTTTTTCAATAATATTTTCATGCCATTAGAGTTTACCACCTTACTAGGTTTCCATGTGATACCCCTTAACTCAAATTCCTTTCCTTCCAATGAAAATTTCATGAAAAATTCTTGAAAATTAAAATCCATTTTTCCCAATGATTGTAACCATTGGACTCATAGTATGACATCAGCACCACCCATGGGTATAAAAATAATTAGAATATGCATTGCATATTCCCCCATAGTAAGATTGGTCTTATGGAATTTTCCTGAGAAATTGATAGTTCCTCTATTTTCAATCATTACTTGAAAATATGGTGTTGGATATAAAAATCAATTGAGAGCTTTGGCTAATTTACAATGAATGAAATTATGAGTACTACCAAAATCAATTAGCACTATTACCTTTTTATTTTTGATATATCCTTCGATCTTGAGGGTTTGAGGAGTGATAATTCCATCCAATTCATGACATGATATGGTGGGAGTCATCTCTTCAGAATAAATCTCTTTTATATCTTCATCATGAGATGGTTTTTGTTCTTCTTCTTCTTCTTCGTCCTCTTCACAATCTATGTAGAACAATTTCTTCTCACCACACTTATGTTCCTTACTATACTTGTTGTCACAATTAAAGCATAAACCCTTTTCTTTTCTTTCTTCCAATTGTTGAGGTGTCAACCTTGTAGGTTGAGTTGGTTTAGAAAAAGGAACATTATTCTCTCGATAGATGTTAGGGGTGGTCATTCTAGTAGCCATAGCCATATTTTTACTTTCAACATTTTTTCCACCCTGAATGCATTCTCTAATGATTTGGGTTCCCAAAGGTGAACCTCATGTTGAATATTATTCTTTGAATTTCCTATGAAGATATCAATCAGGTGCTCATTTGGAATATTCATTACCTTTATATTCAATCTTTGGAAGTTCTGAATGTGTTCTGCAACTGAACCCTTTTGCTTGATATTTATCAATTCGTTGAAGAAGATATTGCTCCTTGTATCTTCATAGTGTGTTATCATTTATTTCGTGAAAATTGTCCAAGTGACAAGTGATTTGCGAGAACAAATCCATTGATATTACACAAAATGATTAGGCTCTAAATATAAGGATGCAATTCGTACCTTTTGTGTGTGTGGCACATCATGTAGATCAAAGAACTGCTCCATTTGGAGTATCCATGTGATTGGATCCTTGCCATCAAACTTCCTCATATCGATCTTAGGAAAGTGGTTTTTCTTCAACCCAAATCTGGAGATTTTTCAGTTTTGATTCAACTTCCTTATCTCCTCATCATGAATTTCATGGGATACATTGTCACTTTCAGGTGACCTCTCTATTAGAAAAAATTTCAACTCTTCCATGATCTCCCCTTTTAATCCATCCATATTAGTATCAATCATCTCTTCTAGCTTAGATTTAGTTGAATCCATCATCCTTTGTAGTTCATCTTTTGTTACTACCTTCTTTTGTAAATCATCTATGTCCTTTCTCATTTCTTCACCTTCATTAAGAGTTCAAGTAGGACTTTCTGAGGAATTATTTGGTGTAGAAGTTCCCTTCTTAGGTGTCATGTTGGCCAAGTATCACTGCAAGGTAAGAATTCCTAATTGGATTAGGTAGGGGTCCTCATAGAAAAGGGAGTGTTGAGTGTTATAGCTCTCTAATATACATGCAGGGTCCAATGATAGTAATCAACCCAATATCTCAAGGAACTAAATAAGGATACTTGACCATGCCCTTAGCCATCCTATCCAACTACCCATGTACTAGAGAGTGATCTGCCCAAGTGTTGTTCTCAGTGTACTATAGCAACAACTTGACCAAATGGTTTACTCGGTTGGTCTTAGGATTCTAGGGGGACTCCCAATATACGCTAGGTACATGGGAGCTCAAATATATAGTAGTGTTGTCTAATTTGCAATCATTCGAAAGGGGCCTTCTGATATACTCTAGGTACATGGAAGAACCACACTTTCCCCGGGTTGTAGTGCTGACAAGTAACGACAAATCCTGCATTTAGAGATGTTAGAATACGTATGTACCTAAAACTCCCTAATATTCTCCCAGTTTTATGTGATACTCATTTTATCCCAATTTATTCCACTTTTTGAATCACCACAATTGTATCTTCTAGTCAAAATATATGTAAATTTCCAAAAATAAAAATGCACCTTTTAAAACCTTGATTTAGAGATTGTTCAAATAGTCGATCTTTCTTCTACTATAGCTCCACAATTTTATCCCTTCTATGTCTAAATTTTTTTCCTAAGGTATCTTGATCTATCTTCTTTCCAACCCCATAGTTTAGACCAATATTGGATTCTTCGAGTGAATGATAACTTTCCAAACATGTGCTGATTTTTTTCCCTTTCAGGAGAGAGAACTTGTACGGCCTTCCACATGTCACTGGATTCACGTCAGAACTTGAAATATGCACCCATAAAACCTTTTTTTTGTACCCTAACCAATGGAATAGGTTTCACTCAATTTTGAGGTATGTAGCTTCCTATATAACATTTTTCCCAAGAACACTTGTTTTAGACTGAAATTTGGACCATCCAAAAACCCTAATTTTCTCAGAGAATAAATTTTGTAGTAAAGTGAATCAAGGGATGAAATTTTTACAAAATATACTTCACTATTCTTGCTTCATACTGTAAAAATTTAAAAACCTAAAACCAAGCCAAAATAAATTGGGAGTGAAAATTGAAATATGTTTCAGACTAGTTTCAGGACTAGTCAAAAACCCTAACTTGAACAGAATTCATCTCCAAAAATATAACGAACCAAGATATGGAAGTTTGACCCAAGTTATCTCTATATGTCTCCTATACACCATATAAATTCCATATCCTGAAACCTTCTATAAAAAAATGTGTAGTGAGAATTCCAAGAAGACTTGTTTTGAAGAAGCCGGTCCCAAGGATTGTCTAGATTTGATTCCAAATGTTAAGAACCAAATATCAAAATAACATGAAAACATCATAATAAGTATGCAACACCTTGAAAAAGAGATAAATTCATATATTAAGCCTCGTCGATGGGGAAACCTCCTTAAACATCATATGAATTGACAAATACATGATGATTCCAAATGAAAATGTATCCTTGGTATATATATAGGAAACTAGAAGGTACAATTACAACTAATGGACCCAAGCTGACATAAATAAAATAAAAATAGTAATGTAATATGCCCCAATGAATGGGTAATGTTCCACGATTTAGGGCTTAACAGGAACCACCTCTGTAGTCGAGGGGAAATCCTCATTTTAATTTTTTCTACTCTTAGGGTTACATCCATAGAAGGTATTTGAGTTGTGCCAAGAAAATGTCTTTGGGTTTCATCAAGATGCCACATACTAGTTGGGGGAAAATAAAATATTTTAGTTGCAGCATCACTTTACAAAGTTGGGATCATAACTAGAAAATATTGACACTCATGTCAAAAGTTGTGGGTTTTCCAATAACAACCACATGCATTTAATACTTGCACTTAGTCATAATAGCTCAAATGATGAACTTAGGAGTTAAAGGGGAAACTTATAGGGGTAAATTTAGTAGTCAGGCGGGTTATTTCATGCTATCATTCAGATTTATTTAATGTCATCATTTATTTCTATATTGGTTGAAATATGATAGTAAATGCAGCCAAAAAAGGTTGTAATTGCCACATGATCTAGTTACTTTTTTAGGATTTTTGGAAAGATTTGGTTTCCTTTTTAAGTTATGAAGGATCCAAATAGTGGTCGAATTAATGAAAACTAAAACTCTGTTATTCTTTGTCCAATATGTTTAACCTAACACCACCAAATTATTAAGTCACTCTACAGATTGGTCACTTGAAGAAGAAGAGAGGAGCCTAGAACTAGTAAAGAGATAGTTGATGCATGTGCACTAGAACGAAGACTAGAGAACCAAAATCCAGGAGATTAATGAAGAACTTCCACTTGCGTATAGAAGGAGGGAGCCAAGGATGGACAATATGGGAAAGGTAAATATCATAGTAATTCCCGAGAGGAAATAAGTTATTCCTAATGATCCCATGGACCCCCAATTCTTACAAAGGAGATATTTCAAAGGAAACATAGATTATACGCCAATTGTTTTCCATGACTTCACATATATGGAACAATTTCCAAACCTCCATCCTACATACTATATGCAAGAAATTCATCATGATAATGGATAGATGAGGTAGGAATTAATTGATGAACTTCATCCACTTTGTATGTCATCATTTTCAAATATGTTGCAAGTTCTAACCTTTGGTAGCTCAACACCCATGCATAAGTGCATAAAATTCCTATTGAGAAGATTGCACTAGGGAAAGATATGGATAGATAAGCCATAACATTTCTCCATTAAACTTGTTTGAGACCTCACTAATCTATCAATGGATGGCCTAGAAGTTAGCACAACCTTCCAACAACAAAAGAGGGTCAAGAAAGTAGAGAGGAATAATTATACACACATTAAAAAATACATAGATACAAAAAAGGATCTGATATTAACTCCATCAACTTAGTCCTAGTTCGAATGGTAGAAAGGATTCTTAAATGTAGGATAGTGTGGAAGAATTGAAAAGGGGAATGCAAATTAGACATCCTCTCCATAGTGGAGGTGTGCGCACAATGATGACACGTGAACTAGTATCAGCCTTTTTTTAATGAGTTCATTAAATCCACTCTTGAATATTATGAGAAGACTCACTTTTGAACTATGGTTACTTCTTAATAGAGTTCACAATGTTCAACCAGGAGCCACTTAAAGGATGAAATATCTTTCCGTCATAGAAATATCTGGTCTCAATAGTGTTTGCACCATGGAGGGAAAGAAAGGAAGCTAATGAATTTTAGTTCAATGAAAAGGATTTTATAGCCTAGTATAAAACAATGGAAAAAATGACCAAACATTATCCCCGTTTGCCAACAAAGTTCATCAACCACTACTTGAAGTGGTTAAATTTTGAA
>SNQJ01S0140617.1:16841-34908 GCA_010110895.2 Picea sitchensis
CATTTGTATTCTGAGTATGGGAATGCCTACCTCAGTGATGATATATTATTGTACTGTATTTCCTTGTTTGTTGGCAGGTTTCCGACCAACTGTTCCTTGTTCCCTACACACACTCGACAAAGTATTTCAGCTATCACTATGTTATAACTTCATACTTTGGGGGGCTCTCCGTTACACATTATTTTCGTCATCCCTGTGATTGTTAATGATGTAAACCTATCTGTTTCCTTCAGAGGGGTCAGTGGCCTGAGTTCTTAAAGAAAGAAGGGAGAAGAACTTTTCCTGAGAAAAGAAGTTGCATTTTCCTATGTAAAAACCTTATAAAAAGGGAAGTTCGCAGGTTGCTATATAGGCAGGGTGTGAGAATGACCCATTCTGGCAGGTTGCACTATAGCTAGGGTGCGAACACCTCGCAGGTTTCTCTATAGCTAGGGTGTGAGGATTCCAGCACGTGGGAAAAATGAGTGTTTTCTCGAATCTTCTAGAAGGAGAAACTTCTATGGTGAGGTGGCATCCGAATGGTTTGGATCCTAATCGCTTTCATGATTTAGTGGGATCATCCTAACCTCCTCACCTTATCCTCTTCAACTTATAAAAGGAGAGGAATTCTCATGGAGAAAGTTAGCTTTTGGTTAGTGAGTTCTTGTTCTTGAGCTTGTTAGATTTGGCTTGGTTAGAGTGGCTTTGAGATTTGCTTTGTCAAGATAGATTGTGAGTAGCTATCAGATCCATGGTCTCAGAATCCTTGGGGAAAGAAGTGTGTGGGAAATGAAGGACAGTTGGAAGGGACCTTACAACATCAAGGCAATGGTTGTAATCTCTCTTTCACATTTAATATGATACAGTAATATGATTCTTTCATATAAAGATTGTTGTGTTTTATTGTATGATTCCTTGATCACATACATAGGTTTATATTGAGTTTATGCTATTGTTATCACTTTGGTTGGTTTGTGTTGTTTTGATCTTGACTGCACAAGAGCACTGGAGCGAAGCGGGAGCAACAAAGACTAAAGGAAGTGATCATAAGGTATGCCCATGATTCTTGCCTCTTAGTAAATTCAATATTTAAAACTTAAGGAAAGCGTCATATTCTATTTTGCTTTGTTCTAGATCCAGGTGGATCTAGGGAGATCAGTTTGTGTCCGCACTTACGGATTTATCCAATAACAGCTTTAGCAATACTTTGCAGGTGAAACCTCATTGCGAATTTTATCGTCAACACCCACATGATACATGCAGCGGTGAAAAACCTCCAGGCCGAGCACCGGTCCATTGTGCTTGAGACGTCAGGTACGATCGTTGATCAAACTTTTAGTGTTTTGATAGATCCAGGAGATACAAAGAGCTTTATTTCTAGTGCAACGCTAAAGAGAATTAAGGTAAAGGCAGTCGAGCATGACGAGTTTAGATACATAGAAATGGATTCAGGAGCTAAACAAAAGGTTGGAGGAAAGGTTATGGACTGTAGCATTAACTTGGGTGATTTTGTAACGAAGGTCAACCTATATGTCATGATCTTAGGATCTTATGACATAGTGATAGGCATGGACTAGTTGGAATCGCATGATGCGATACTTAACTGTAAGACGAAACAATTAAGTTTGACGGATGATTTGGGGCAGAGTAGAGTGATTGTAGGAAGAAACCACTGGGTGTCTCTGAGGTTTATTTCTTCCCTACAATTATAAAATATTATGCGCAAGGGGTGTAAATTATACACCATCCTGGAACTAAATGAAAAGGGTGAGGCGAAAGGATTAGAAAACCTTCCTGTAGTACAAAAGTTTGTCGATTTTTGTCCTAAAGAATTACCAGGTTTTCCACCAGAAAGAGAATTGGAGTTTACCATAGATCTTAAACCTGGAACTGAACCTATTGCAAGAACTCCCTACCGAATGTCGACACCAGAATTGCCGAAGTTGAAAATGAAATTGAAGGATTTGTTGGATTTGGGACTTATACGTCCAAGCATATCGCTGTGGGGTGCGCTAGTTATTTTCGTGAGAAAGAAGGATGGATCATGGAGACTTTGTATTGACTATCAACAATTGAACAAAGCGACTATCAAGAACCAATATTCGTTGCCAAGAATATATGATTTGTTTTATTAGATGAAGGGAGAAACGATGTTTTATAAGATTTACTTGAGATCGGGATATCATTAGTTATAAATTAAAGAAGACGATATCTCTAAGACCTCATTTAAGACAAGATTTAGACACTATGAGTTTACAATTTTACCGTTCGATTTTACAAACGCTCTAGGGGTATTCATGAGTTTGATGAATGGGGTGTTCCGTGAGTACTTGGACAAGTTTGTTCAAGTATTTATTGATGACATACTAATTTATTCTCGGATGAAAGAAGAGCATGACGAACACTTGAGATTGGTTCTATAGTGTCTAAGAGAAAACAAAGTGTATGAGAAGCTATCGAAATGTTCTTTTTACCAATTAAAGATTCATTACTTGGGACATATCATATCTGGTGAAGGTATGACTGTGGATCCAGTGAAAGTAGAGGCTATTATGGAATGGCTAGCACCGACGAATGTACAAGAGGTACGTAGACGATTCATCGAAGTTTTTTTGAAGATAGCAAATCCAATCACCGAATTGCAGAAGAAAAAAAATAAGTTCATATGGAAAACGAAATGTGCGGAAGCATTTCAAAAGATTAAGGAATTGTTAACGACAACGTCAATACTGAAGGTACCTGACATGGACACATAATTATTGGTGTGTATGGACACATCCAAGGAAGTTTTAGGCGGAATTTTGATCCAAGACGGTTGAGTGATCACTTACATCTCAAGGAAATTGAGAAGGAATGAGGAAAACTATACAACTCATGACTTGGAGTTATTAGCAATTGTATATGCCTTGAGAGTATGGAGACATTATCTGATTAGATGAAAATTTTGAACTAAATACAAATCACTGTGGATTGCAACATATATTTACTCAGAGTGACTTGAACACGCGACAAAGGCATTGGTCAGAATTTCTTAACGAATACGACTTTGAGATTACTTACATTAAAGGAATGGTGAACAAAGTAGCAGATGCGTTGAGTTAGAGACCACGCATATCCTCAGTAATACCTCTTAAGATGAATCTTTGAGAAAATATTCTAGCTCTACAGATTGACTATGATTGGTACAAGGAAGTTAAGGCTAATACCGGACAAGATACTATGATGATACCGAAGTTTGAAGATTATTCATTGGACAACGACAGATTATTGAGATATAACAACATAATTTGTGTACCGCCTAATGGCGAATTAAGAAGTGTGATCTTAAATGAGGCTCATTGAGCAGTTTACATGGCTCATCCGAGAGTCGTGAAGATGAAGGCAGACCTTAAGCCTTTATTCTTCTGGAAAGGAATGAAAGTGGACATAGTTAGTTACATGGTGATATGTCTAGAATGTCAGCAAGTGAAGGCTGAGCATAGACATCCATCAGGATTGTTACAGCCACATGTTATTCCTTAATCAAAATGGGAGGTCATTTCGATGGATTTTATTGTTGGATTGCCACTGACGGAAAGAAGACATGATTCAATTTTTGTGGTAGTTGACACTCTGACGAAGAGTGCACACTTTATTCCAGTGTGTATGACATATCATGCATCAGATATAGCTAGAGTTTTTGTTAGCGAGATTGTGAGACTACATGGTGTACTAAGGAATATCATATCTGATCATGGATCAATGTCTATAGGATGGTTTTGGACCAGTTTCCAAAAAGCATTCAAAACGCAATTGAATTTAATATAGCGTATCACCCAGAGACAAATGGAAAAACAGAAAGGACGAACCAAATTTTGGAGGATATCTTGTGTATGTATGTAATGGATCGACATTAAAGTTGGGAATAATTTTTTCCATTGGTAGAGTTTACATACAACAACAGTTACTAGAGTACGATTAAGATGGCACCGTTTGAGTTTCTTTACGGGAGACCATGTCAGACATCGTTGTGTTGGGATCGACTTGAGGATAGGGTCCTGGTGGGACCAAAAGTGATCCAATAAATGGAAGAACATATGAAATCGATAAGAAAAAGGATTAAAGAAGCGCAAGACTGGCATAAGATTTATGCTTATGATAATCGCTTTGAACACAATTATGAGGTTGGTGACAAAGTTTTCTTGCGGGTAAAGCCACATGAGGGTTCGATCAAGTTTGGAAAGGGTGATAAAATATCTCCTAGGTTTTTGGGACCTTTTGAAGTAATGGAGAAGAAAGAACTTGTGGCTTATCGACTAGCCTTTCTTGATTCTTTAAGGCATATGTACGATTTCTTTCATGTATCTATTTTGTGACATTATATTAGTGACATGTCACATATAATTGACATGAGTTCTTTTCATGTGTCGGACGAGGGTGCTCTCATGGCAGAGCCAATCTGCATTCTAGACCATCGCACTCGATAGCTACGACATTGAATAGTCGATCAAGACAAGGTCCAGTGGGACAACTATAGTTCACACTCGACTACATGGGAGGACGCATATGAGATGCATCAACAATTTCCTTATTTGTTTGATAGAATAGATATGTAGATCTATGTCAGATACATTTATTTACTTGAATTTATATACTGTACAAACTTCGAGACGAAATTTAAAACAAGAGGGGTTGTATGTAACATCCCGTAATATTGATCACACCTACATTGACTTATTCTTTGAGGACACTTGCATGCAACTGATCCAGCTATAGTACATTATGATTTCATTTCGATTATGAGTTATATATGATGTGGATAATGTATTTTAATTAATTGTTACTTTCATATGTATATGTATTGACATATATTATTGACGAGTTCTCCTAGTGTGCAAGACACATGACATGTTGTGGATGTTGATGCAATCAATAGACTTCCTTGGACTCTAGATTGAGTCAGGGAGTGGATTGTATTTTGATTGAGTATGTCATTTTACGCACATGTGATATACGATTGATTACAATACGATTTATGTATATGGATTATTGACATTGTTTTTGTTAGTGGATGCAGGCTTGACGATACTTGCTAATCCGACTCACATAAGGAGTAAAGGGGTCATGCACAGAAAACCAGACATTTTAGGGAGAGGTGTGCCAGTCGTACTCCGGGTAAACTTTGTGTTATAACTACAACGGGAGTAATTTCCAGATTGTACGCATTAATAGCCATCTCTACTTTTACTTATTCCATGATACCCATCACCGCCAATTTGGTTTCGTGTTGGCATGGCATTCTTACTCCAACTCCAACTTATCCTCCGAGCAACTCCTCATTAATTTTCGTCTTTAAAATTTAAATTATATCCAGTTCCCATTGACAATTATTAACGACAAGTGGGTAATCGTTGAGATTTTTCCACTGGTACATCCGAGAATCCCCCAATAGGCGGATGAAAATTTATGGCTTTTGGTAAAGCACATTCCTTGACTCTCGTTTAGAGTGTCAAAAAAAAATTAAAACAAAAGAGCTGACATAAGGCTCGTATTTATCTCTTCTCACTCTGTTCAATCAAGAACGTCAATCGAATTTGACTTCCATGTGGGTGCATGTTTATATGATTAATTACACTACAAGTTATGATCTTATGAATATGTAAGGCTATCCAAGATTTATTAATTATCATGTGACAGTCACAATAATGAATAAAAAAAAAAACAATTTCTCGCTTAATCTAGAAATTTATATGATGACCTTTTGTGTTAAAACGTCGGATCAATATCTTGTGGTTAAGGTTTATCCCAAAGGTTTATTCTTTAACTCTTATTTATTATTACGTAAATACCTTGTAATGAACTGGAAAGGAAAGTCCATTTACACTTAAATTGTACAAAACAATTTGGATCCTTATAATGAAATGCCTCAATAAAAGAGTTTCCTATTATAGACATAAAATGATGTATGTATGTAAGGTAAATTATGATATAAATATCATTTCATACTTTTTTTTTGTATCTGGTGGAATCGACGACTGGGCGGTCTCATACTCACGTGGCATAGGGTCGATTCCGACTGCTACCACTATAACCTCCAGGTGCCATACATATGCCCCTTCCGTAGGCACGAGTAAGTTGGGAGGATTTGAACTCGGAACCTCATCAAACATAACCCTTCATATCACGACACTTGCCAATTGAGTTGCCCCGGGGGGATTAAATGGCATTTCATACTACTCTAAGTGAGAAAACATTTTAATTTGATAATTCCAAAAGAAATTTATAAAAAAATTCAACGTTGACCTTTTCAAACTTCCACATAAATACTATGTTATGATGTTAGGCATTTTCTTGTTACTCTTGAGATAGTAAATAAGCGTGGAATTAAAAACATTAGTATTCTTGTTAATCTCTTATAATTTTATGATAGAATGGTATGTTGAAATAAAATTATAGTTAGTAAAACTGTAATAATTAGTTGATGATCGACGACCATAATTGTACACTTCTAACTAGTAGTATGGTTTTCTTAGAATTGGATGATGTTAGAAGATGTTATTTAATTACCTTAGGTACTTTTATTTAGATAAATTTAGACACTCGAAATTAATACTTTGGAATTTATGAAGTTGAGTGGTATGCCTTATATTATATCATCCTGATTACAATGAGTAATGCTTAAAAGATTTCTTAAGCGTAGTAGATTATTATATTGTTCCTTGAAGAATTTATTATTAAGTATTGTGGTTGACTTAGTCTTGAAATTTGGAATGGGATTGAGGTTAAGGGATTTAGATACCTCCTTGTTCCTCAGAACAATCACCATTCCTAAGACCTTAAATGGTCAAAATCTATCGAATGAATACTAGACTTGAGTGTTGATGATGTGTATTGGAGGTCCTAACCTTGCAGGATAGGTTGGATGGGTAGACATCGTGGTTATATTTATATGTTGTCGTTGATCTATGAAATTGAAGTTGTATTTGAATCTTGCTTTGTATTGAGATAGATGAGAATAAAATGTGTAAGTAATGATGTATGTTGTTTCGTGTAACACTTGTCCTAACTGAAGTTTCAAAAAAACAAAATCACTACTGTACTCACTTACTTATATGTCGTAACAAAGGGTTCATAACAATACTACAATATCTTTCCTCTCCTCATGACACCCCTTTGGAAATACTAGGAGGACGTTACACTATCCTTCTATAACCCCTTTTGAAACACCAGAAGGACCTCATATACCTATTTTACCTGCTATCACCCTTTTGGAAATTCTAGGAGGGCCTTGGTATTTTATAACACTTGGTTTAATTTGTGGAAGCATCCCTTTGTTTCCCTTATCTAGAGCATCTACGAAGAGTCACCTTTTGTGTGTATGCCTTCATTTCCCATCAATTCCTATTACATTTTGTGTGTGCCTTCATGAGTTGTACTCATCTAGCATTATCGAGTTTTGACCTCCATTTTTCCCTATGGTTTACTAATAATTCCTTGAAATGTCATTTTCCCAATAATCAACCATTACCTATGGAATGTTTTTAGTTGCTTCCAGGTCAACCTTGCATTTATGCTCTAAACAAGTGAAGTATTGAGTCCACCTCTCATTTCCTTCACATTCCCATTTGGTGTCAATTTTTTCCATTCACACTCTACTTTCTACCTCATGTTGTTTTCAAGGATTATTCATTTTTTGATTTGGAACTATTGACTTGATTCCTTAACTAAGTGGGATAAAATATGATACAATTTTATAGAGTTGTGTCTTCTCTTTATTCTATCTTTAGTTACATAATACTGGTTTCCATTAATTAAAAGAAAGAGATACAATATCTAAGTATCCTTTAATTTTATGAATGCCAATCTTTAACTGTATAAAATAAAGTTTGAGGGAAGAAAATAGGACAAACACTATCAATCTTTGGAATTATTGACCTAACAACTTGACCTAATTAAGTGGGATAAAATAGTAGTGGGATATACAACATCATTAACTTGTGTTTTGACACACTAACTCAACTTTAATTTATTGACACATATGAATAATATGATCTGTAAACTACCTTGGATATTCCAATGGTCAGCTCACCAAATTATATCTAAACTTAATGTGACTAAAATGAGCATATGCTTGACTGTGTGACTGTATTTTTAATGCTTTAACAAAGATAAAAACACATCTTTTAGATTCTTTAACTACTATGATATATGTAATAGAATTTAATAGAAAGGCCACATTATGGAACACAATTATTTACCATAGAAACCCGATATGGGAAAACAAACAAGAACTAAAGTCTTTGCTACACTATGAGACATTATGGTTTACTACACTCCTCTTTAGATGGCTTATCTCTCATTGTTTTTTTAGAAACACCTCTACACTCCTACTCATACTATGGTACCACTAGTGGCTGAAGGAAAATTGAATGTGCTTTTATCCTATGGTTAGGCTTTTGATTGCTCAAATTAGGATTAGTATTAGGGTTTCAAAATCCTCTTGGACTCTTCAAGATGATTTTAGAAATCTCTAGTGGATTCCCATAAGTTATTAAATACTCATGGATCAATCATGGTGAGCTAACATCATTGCCACTTGGAATTGTGAGAAATAGTTGGATCATTACTTTGCAAAGGCCAATGGAAAAGATCTAGGTGATTGGCATTAGAGACACCAAAATTTAACTTCTTTAACCATCAAATGAAGGATTTAAAATTTTGGTCTTTCAATGTGGGTTTTAATATATAATCCAAACCCACCCTTCTAGGCCCCAATTTCAATATTCCAAATTCTAGAGCATCAATAAATCCATTTGGTAGCTATGTAGATCCATTTTGGATCAAGCACACTTACTTCTCTCTTTTTTCTCTTTCTTACCTCTCTTGATTTTTTCCTCCCCACTTCCCTTGATCGTTTGAGGCAAACCTCTTGCATCCTTCTCCTCTCTCTTTGTATCTTTTCCCCACTTGGCCACGTTTCTTATGGTCAATTGGTCAGAGATTATATCCCTTTAGGTAGTTGTCTTGTTAGGGCTCAAATCAAGCTAATTTTTTCCTAAATGGGATTAATCCCTTCCTCTGAGATGTTGGTATTGGTTGTCATATCATATAGAATACAACCATGAGGTTGATTCCTAATGTCCCATGTATCTCACCTCTTTCCTCTATTATTTCTTCTACAACATCACAACCTCTTTCATCCATTAGTTCTTCCTAATGTTGCCCCTTTTTTTCTCTTTTCTCTGCTAGTTCCTCTATAGCATCGCCACCTCTTTCCTCCATTAGTTCTTCCTATCATTTCCCCCTTTCACCTCTTTCCTCTGTGAGTTATGCCCTAGTGTTTCTACCTATTTCATTTTTTTATCCTCATGTCTGCTTGCTTCATGTTCTTTGTAGGGAGTTGGTGTTGTTATCCCTTCCCCTCTTGGGGCAAGTCGTTAATGTCTACATTGTAGGTATATGACTTGAATTAGCACTAAGATTACCATGATGATATATTTTTCATGCCTCAAAAAGCTCCCACATAATCAACTGTTGTGCTTAGGTAAGTATAGGTATTGCATTTCTAACCCTCCTCTCATTTATTTTTCATGTTTCATTTATATCACTTATATTACACTTTTTAGTTCTCATTTTGCATTACTCGCATCTATCTTGTTACCATGCCCGAGTTGGATATCTTCTCCCATATTAAATTCCCATAAATGGGTTGTCACATGGAATCTCATTTGCTTAGGTAAGTATAGGTATTTTTACCACTCAAACTCTCACTAAAGGGAAAGTCCTACCCTCTATAGGATATCCTAGAGGCAACTACTAGGCAAGCCACCCATTGTCACCTTGGTGGCCTTACCTGTCGCTTTAAGGATAAGGAAAGGAATTCATAACCTAAGGAGGGTGTTTCTATAACATTGCCAAGGCCCCACCTGGGCACCGTCACTAATAACCTGACTCTATCATGCACTGAATTTTTTAATTTTTCTCCAAATCGGTCCATTAGTTCTTTGATACCAATAATTAATTAATATGTTCTACATATGAACACAATTATGCAGTCCTAACAACATATAATCCATGCACAATTATTTACAATTATAGCATAACAAAATTAACATAAATAACACACATTATTCAACATAATAACACATAAAAGACAATTATCTTTTAATGAAAATCACTAATTGGCTGCAGACCTCATATGTTCCTCCTAGCCATAGACTGTGTTATTCATTCACTCACAACAACATGTCACCCCCGAGATGGGGTTATGAATCCACCATGGTAAAGGCTACCTAATCCAAACTAAGTTTCCATAGCACACAACTTAGGACAAGGCCAATGGCACCAAATCTAACAGTAGTTCCACCTCACAACCTCTCATTCCCCACAACCTATCCCACAACAGGGCGGCCAAGAAGTATCTGAGCTTTGTGACAATTGGAACATAAGTATGCTCACAAATATTTATGGCATCCATAAGGAAAACACACAGGGAAACCTATTCCCAACAATTCTCTCACCCAAAGAGATTGTTCCATAGGCCTAACAATGTGCTTCTTCAGCCCAAACTACCAAGTATTTATAGGGTAAAAACAACTTCACAGATCCCACTCTCCATGAAATGGTATGGAAGAATGGAATGGAATGGAAGAATGATAATTACACTAAATTCCTAGCATTATATATGCATGTTCCTATATTGACACTTGGCACTCTAGGAACTACCATTTTCTCCATTTGGTGATTTGTTCCCCTCACTTAAGAACTTAGGATAAAATCATACCATAATAATTAGGACTTAGGAATAATATTATTGTATTCCTTGGCTTAATCCCCCTTTAATTATCCCCTTTTCTTAGGCCCTTATCCCCCTTTCCCTCTCGTGGAGTCCTAACCCCCCATACTCTTTTGTCTGACTTGGTCTGTAGTGGTGATGTATTTTATTAATATATCTGGGTGATTACATTTTACAATGATGGCTCACAGGCCTTTTAGCATATAGATTCTTCGGATTAATAATCACAAAGGCACTATGGCCCAAAACATAAGTACAAAGGCACTCTAGCCCAAAACATCCTGGCTCACCAACCTATAAATCATATGTACATTTACAACTTGGGGTTCAGCCTGAGGGTATTACAGTTCCTAAGGGTTAATCTAGGTCTAATCATTGAGTATCAATGTGAGTTCTAAGACTAGTCTCGATGAAGGGTTTAACAAATTGACACCACCCACTCTTAAGATAAAATGTGTGGTTAAGGTGTGTGTGTGTGTGCGTGTGTAACATGCCAATTTACCAATTACAAACAAGCTTGATTTCAACTCAGACAAAGTGCTTATTCGATATTATGCTTGGAAAAGTGAAAGGTAAGTCTTGCAATACATTGTACACCATAATGTTATCAAAGTATAGCAAAGATGCTCAAAACCTCAAGTCAAATACAACATGTATCTTGTGGAAAGTTAATGCTCAAATAAATTGATCACAATTTATGTTGCAAGTGAAAATTAAAGACCATTCATTTACCATAATTTGAGAGCATTAATATTATCATTGGGAAACCATCCCACAAAAGATCAAATAAAAATTCTATGTGCAATAATGAACCAAAGGAGTGCCTAATGTATTACATTTTATTGGAGACAAAGATAGTAGATTTATATCATCAACAAAGATCATAAGTTACCACAAGTTTTGGGGTAATTGATTAATGGTGAATATTAGAGAATTACAAGCAATTAGATCAACACAAGTTCATCGATCATCATCATAAATAAACCAGACTTGAAATATTCAAACCGCGATGAGATTATGTCTAAGGTACTCACTGTACTTATTGTTGTGATCATCAAATCATTGATCCAAATGTACAATGTAATGTGTTTATTTTCCATGCCAAATCAACATTTAAGGAGATAAAAGTGTACCAATACTCAGGCAACCTTCACAATGGTTTTCAAGAATAGATTATAGTGAAACATGAAACATGCAATATACCCCAACCTTGTGTCATATACTCGCGTACAATTAATGATAACAACCACAAATCCAAATGAAATATGACAAGTGAACAATGACTAGACCTATCAGTATTCAAACTCATTCAATTTTGTGTTTTAAAGAATACTATTGTCACGTAGTAGTGATGGAGCAAAGTGAACAGTAGACACTCTTAGAGCAATGTAACAACAAGTTTCAAAACAAGTTTGAACCATCCTCAAGACATGTTACATTGTATCAATAATGCTCATAAATGAAAGAGATATTCTAGTATTCAATGCACAATTGTTAAGTGTGTAGAGCAACATTCAATGGTAAATGTTACTTGAACAGTGATTGGAACAACACTTTAAGGGAGAGATATTATGTGTCAATTTTAGAGCATGTTAACTCTATTATCAAGAGAAAAAATATTTCCAAAAAATAGTGGTGTGATATTCCGCAATGTTTTCACCATTTAAATCCTTAAAATGTATGTATTTCACAGTCATAAAGAGGCCATAATACTCTATAGTAAAACTAGTGTTAATACCCTTAAATAGTGGAACAATTGTGTGATGTTGGAACCATTATTCAATTTGTTCCTAAATATTACCTATCATTTCACTTTAGGACAGATTTATGATGAATTAAATGCTCAAACATTGCCCAAAAGACTTGTGTATCAAGACATATTTAGATCATATAGAAAACAAATGTCATAGGTGCCAAGAGCATCAACATTTTAAGCATTAGGTGAGTTTTAAGAGTGTGTTTATGCCATTGAATGCCACTTAGATGTGCCAAACAATTTAATATCTTAGAATTAAACTCTCAAACCAAGACATCAAGGTTTAGAATTGAGATTTAGTACCTCAAAGTGGTAGTTCATTTGCTTATTTTAATAGGTCACTGCAACCTTTAATGTATCAAATCATCTAGCTCACACATTTAGGCCATGAAACTACCTCAATGCTAGAATATAACGCTTATATGTGGAGTAAATAAGAGCAAGAATAATCATTCACGTGTATTTCCAAGCATGATAAACTCAATGAAATGTGTGAATTCAAGCGCTTTAGAGTTTATTAGTTACTTAGGTTTAGATCCAAAGATAAGCAAGAGGAAAACAAAGATCAATACCCTATAGCATGCCAACATTAAAGAAAAATCTTGAAATACCAATTAGCATGTGAGATATCCAAGATTTAATAAGATATAGCATTGAAAATAACCCTAGATCCAACAACCTAAATTAATATATCAAGCAAGTAAAAGCCTTAGATTGTAAAAATAACAAAATAAAAAGGGAAAGGAAATGTTTTTTGGACTTTTTGGTTGAAGAGAAGGATAAACCAATGCCTAAAAAGGGCTATGGGTTCACTACACACTTCTAGGTGAAGCCTAGATTTGAAGATGAGACAATGTTGAGAGGACCTAAGAGGATTGTCTCTCAAGCATTGACCATGGTTAATAGGCTTCTTCAAGAGTGGATGGGGGGATTGATCCTCTAGGAGTCCTTTCCAAGTACTATCAAGGTGATATTAAAGCTTGGACAATGGAATAGAGAAGATCCCTAGGACTTCCTACCTCAATTTAAAGGAAATGAGACAATAATGGTCAAATGGAATAAAGAGAGAAATTATATACCTTGTTTTCCCTTCCAACTAGAGCAAGATTCCCTTCTTCGGCCTTGTAGTAAATTTTTCCTCCATCAAATCTGAAAAATATTCTATCTAACCCTTGAAAATATCTTAGAAAAATCACTTAGAAAAATATAGATACACAAGAACTTTGTACAAAAATTTTCTCAATAATCTCCAACAAATGAAAATGAGAGATGCTTCCTCCTTTTATAGCTAAGGATCCTTCTCAATACAAGGTGTTAATACAATGTGCAAGCTCAAAACCATGAGCCAAATACAACAAGTGAACATAAACCACCCTCATAATCCTCCAACACATGAGAGACCCAACTCAAATGTGGTCAAAGATGTAATAACAAGTCACACGTATGGGCTAGAGGGGATAGGTACAAGTACACCCTCCTCAAAAGTAGCTAGTGTCCATCAAATGGGTGAATAAATGGTCAACAATAGTCCCAAAGACTGGGCCACTCCTCGAACAAACCCCATGAATAAATGACATGTTCATCTCAAGAAGTAACAACCTCCATATGCATGAAATCATGCCACACGTGTGGGACATCCATGGTGAGTATCCAATGTAGTATGGTGTGTGTGGCTCCTCAACTAAGGAAAAACCTCCCCAAACAAAATAATGTAATCAATTCCACATCACCCTGTAATCAATATAACAACATATGACCATGCGTAACCACCTCCTAGGATTCCTCAATAACTTCAATCAGCCTCCCATGTGTGGTCCAAGAGGGAATAATCAAGCATATGTGTGAGTGAAGGCATCCAAATGGGAAAGGGAATCATATCTAACTGGTCCATGTGGAAGTTGTGATGATGTGGCATCTATGACATCGCCCGATGCACTGTCACATATCCCAAGAAAAATGGCATGAATCCCAATGTATGTAGATATGGCCAAATATGAGTACACAAATACCAAGGCAACATCATGAATCCCAATGTAGTATAACAAATTTTGAGTCATGGTACATGGATCCCAATGCAAAATGCCCACTTGGAGTAGTGGGTCCAACTTCTTTGGAAGCCATTAGGTGATGCACACTTAGTGATTTCTCTTAACACAACATAATAATAAAGGTTAGTTTTAATATTTGCCTAAATTTTACCAAGGGGGGAATAACATTAACCCTTATACATGTGACAAGTCCTAAGACAATGATTATTTCCTAAGTGTTGAAGTATTATGTAGTTGCAAGATAATTCTTGATTTATTTTGATTAGGTCTAAACTAAAGAATGATAACTAAAGAGGTATGTTTGTAATGTCGGCTCAAGAAAATTATTATTATTATATTTTGTTACTTGCAATATGAGAAGTGGAGTCCTAGGAGAGTCAAAGTAAATTGTATTTTCCAGAAAAGACAGGTCGTCCTTGTGGGAAAAGTTCATTGGTAGAATTAGTATAAATAAGGTGAATCCTTACTCATTTGGTGATCAACTATAGTGCAAGTTTGGTGGAGGGTTGGAGTTACTTGATTCGTCACAGGGAGGATAAGGCACATCTCTTGGTTTTGGTTGGTCTCTCTCTCATGCACTACCTTGCTAGGATAATGTGTTAGGGTTTGGATTGTGCCTTGGTGCATCTCTTGGTGTATGTCTTGGTATAATGCTTGGTGTATCTTCTGGTGACAAAGAACAAGTCTAGTAGTAGGGTTTTGTTGAGTAGAAGGGTTATTTGGGATATTTCTCCTTGAGAGAGCTTTGTATTGACATTGTACTTGGTTAATGAATCTGAAGAAGTTTTGTTGGTTTTCTTCCCCATGAGGTTTCCAGGACAGATATGACGTGTTATGCTCGAGGGTGGAACATGTAGGTGCCTATGGTTGGTGGCGATGATGTAGCATCATCTATGGAAAAAAGCACGTAAAATTAGTTAAATTTCTATGGTAAATCCAACCCTAATAGTTTTGGAAACTTCAACATGGTTTGAGTTGGTTTCCTTAGGACAATATAATTGTTGGAAGATGCGTGAATTACCTCACCAACTGCGGAGTTCATTGGGTACCACATACATACCATGTAAGCTGCATTTATTTTGTCAAGTTTGTTGAGCACCTTTTCTAGGATGTTTGGCCTAATTCCTTCACAAATAGAGTACACCCTACCCTAGTGCATCTCTAGATACCTTCATATTGGGATTCGAGCACTTTGAAGTTTAGGGTTTGTCGTTGGTTGTCGTTGCTTGTCATTGTTTGTCGCTACTGCCAGAGGTATGTACTGTATATGTTTAAAATGTATCACTATCTTGAGGGTTTTTGCAGGAGAAGGGATATTTTTGTCCAAGCAACAATCATTGAATCGAGGAGGGATCCTAGGATCGGTATTCATAGAACAACACACTCAGGGTTTGATTGTTTTTTATATGCCTCTAGTTGTTATGGAATTGTGATCTTGAATATCTAGTTGTATTTTGATCCATTGGTGTGTGTATTATACTAACCTTCGGTCAAAGTTAAAGTTATAAGCTGGCTTTATTCAAAGTATTAGATTGATTAAGGTTGATATTTTAAGAGTTTATTTCCATTATATTCTCTAACTCATATTGACTACGTCAAAGGATATTGTCTTAATTACATGGGACGAGTTGGAGAGAATACTTGTCATCTTGAATAGAAGGAGACTTGAAAGAAAAATAAACAACACTCATTCTTAGAGATAAGAATACGAGGTTTCGGGTTTGATTGATTAAATTGATAAGTTTCCAACACACATATCAAGTTTGATAATTGCTACATTACAAGTAAACTTACTATAGTTGTGTCGGTAGTATTTGAAAGGTTCTATTACTACTAGGTACAATAAATACATGGTAGCATGTGAGTACTATTGATATAAATTATTATTGTACTTTTTTGCAAGATGAACTAACATCTCCTCTAGGAGATGATATTCTTGTTGCTCTCGGGCAAGTCACCTTGGTAAATCTATGATGATTACCATGAAATTGTCCTTTATTCTTGTTACCATAGATATGTTCTTATTAAAAATGCTATTATAATTTTACGATACTTTTGCTCTTGTTCCAGCTTGGTGAGGGTTGTCTTACAAATTCCATGGGATACTTGTTAGCGATATTTATTGTCTAGGGATGCGGTATCCGTAATGCAGGTTAGCGTAAGGTACACGAGCATATCGAGAATAATCCCATTTTTGTAGCGACAAGTCAAACAATGGCCGGGCGAAGTTCGTTTCAATTCGAGAACCATCCTCAAAGCAATCGGCGATTGAATCTTCGAGGGAGATGTTGAAATCTAGATCAACCAGTCTTAGGAAGTTCTTGAGGGTTAGCCCTGAATTAATGCAGAGGAGGAAAAGTCGGGGTTCAGTTCATCAAAGAATCAGAGTTTTTGAGGGAAAGAAACCCTTACATGAGTGAATCGCGATACGATTTCGACCTAATGAGAGTCGTCCCGGTCGGCGGAAGTGCGTGGCGAGAGAGATCACAGAAATTAGAGGATCCTTGAAATAAAGTCGAGCACATGGCGGCGAGAAATCCCGATATCCGTGCCCGATTTCGATATCCGAGTGACTTTCAATAGTGGAAGGCGGTGTGAGCTATACACCAAGAATGGCCAGATCCAGCGAGTCATGACCATAAACCATCGGGTTTGAATCGCAAGTTCCGTGGACACAAACATCGTGTCGACAAGAGTGTCGAAATCCTAATGGAAAGTTGGACCACGGTCGCATAGGGATAGGTCATATGGACTATGGACTAGCAGGTAGGGCTTCGAGGAGGAGCTCGCCATATCGGGATATCGGGGGTTCAAACAGAGATGCGATGCATTCCAAACTCGCGAACCCCGATCCCGAAAATCGAAGCCTCATCACATGCCCGATCCCCGAAAATCCGAAGCCTCATCACATGCCTCCTCACCGCCACGTCCTATTCCCTCGTCACGCCAACTCATGTTTTCTTCCCGGTCCATGTGTCTCTTACACCTTGCTCTTACACCCCAAAATTCGTGAATTCTGCCACATGTGTTTTCCCTATCGCCTTCCTTCTGTTATCCTTTCGCGTAGCCTCTCCTCACCCCGTATCTGCATCCAGTGTGTCTAGCTTTCCCCGCCCGGTCACCGTCCGTTCACCTCCTCTTAATCAAGACCTCCTGTCATCCCAAGAGCCTCCATGTCCTAAAGAGCAGAATCCACCTGGGTTTCTCCCGATCCAAATGAAGCATTTATTACAGCAGTTGATGGTGGTTGGACATCGTTTCCACCATAAATGGAAAACCAAGGAATGAATGCAAGCTTGTCAATTCAGTCACAGGGCCTCTGGAACATGATTGCGTCTGAATGAAGCTCACGAACGTCCAGAGATTACAGGCGCAGTAAATGTGAAGCCGTAATGTCTTCAATACAATGCCTCGATTTAGCTTCCAGTGTTTTTGTTTGAAGTATATGTGGGCATTTTGGCCACTTTTGTAAGCATCGATGGTCGAGCAGAGCTCCCTATTGTAATGTTT
>SNQJ01S0140618.1:25026-46992 GCA_010110895.2 Picea sitchensis
GTAAAATTTATTTATTTTATATTTTTAAGGTAGTTATGAGTTGAAGTTGTAATTTCTTTTTATGTTTTTCAACTAACAATTGACACTACCCACATATGTGACAACATTTCTCCCATATGATGTAAATCTAAAAATACATTTTAAATTTTTATTGCAGCACACAGATACATTTACAACACATTATGATATAGATGTTGTCACATGGGTGCTTGCATCATTACATTTCACTTAAAATATATATATAATACTTATAAATAATAATACTACTATATGATAGTCAAATAGAGATACATAGGAAAATAAAATCTATATGTGTGTGTAAGAGAGATAATATATACACTAAATATAGATAGATAAAAAGAGAGAGACCAAATTTATACATAAATAGAAATACTACATATATGATATTTGCATAAAAATATTATTACAATGTAAATATAAGCATCTTAAAAATAATCAAATTGTATTTTTACATATCAATGTTGTTGATACTGAAAGGGGGGTGAATCAATATCAAGTACATTTTCAAACATTTTTCCAACTTATACTTCACCCAGATTATATATTCAATTTATATCCAATGAGCGATAAAGAATATCCAATGAACAATGAAGAATAGTAGAAGATATACACCAATACACCATGTACCATATATGAGAAGTTATCATAAGTTATCGTTCAAGGGAAGTAATGATTTCCAAGGGAAGATAACTCTTTCAAGTTCAAAGGAGGGTCAAACCTCCAATCAAGGGAAGTAACAACTTCCAAAGGATGGTCAACCTCCAATTAAGGGAAGCAACAACTTCCAAGTTCAAGGGAGGGTTAAGCCTTCAAGCAATGTCATCAAAACAAATTTCAATTTCAAGGGAGGGTTGAACCCTTTGTCCTTGCCCCTTCCTTCCACCCAAGAATATATAAAATATAATAAGCCTTTACATCATCATATTACCGATATCATCATCAATAGTATATAACCATTACATAGAAACCAGAACCAGATGCCAATAGATGATGTCGCAGCATGTACTTGGCTTGTCTCTCACTTTTACCAGTGCCTTGCTTGACAGAGGCTACTCCACCTGGGAGGACCTCGTGGGACACTTAGTGTGCAACAAGCAAGATCCTCCTCACATCATTACCTTTTCCCTTCCTTACTCCTGCAACTCCGAGTGAGGCTTCCTCCGTACAACTCTGCTTCTCAAACTTATCTTCTTGGATGATCAAAATGAGATGTCTTCAATGTGTATTGATACTTGTTATGACACTTCCTTTTGACATCAGGGCCGACTTGTACTTTCTTATTTGGTAATTCTTTTCTTTAATTATCTTCAACACCGACCTGTACTTCCTTCTTCAACTCACATTGTCATCTTCAAAAAATCATTTCTCCTCAACCATGAGGATCCACGTGACATGCCACCTATCACCGGAAATGGCATGACGTATTCTATCCATCCATGGGTGTTGTATCTGCATGTATATTATCCTTCATGTCCAAATACTTTCATCAAATGTGGGGTCCAAAACCAATGACTAAGGTTGACATTGATGACAACAATCGATCTTCCAACAATCTCCCCCTTTGGCATTGATGGCAACACTCATACTCCCCCTGTCACCATGCTCCTAGTTTCTCTCCCCCTTTGACATCATTGGCAAAGGGTGGGGTTGTTCCCCCTGAATTCAACGACAAAAGGTACCTCTCTTCTTTGGGGTTGCTCCCCCTGAACATATGGCACTTAATAGTACTTCATTTTTCATTCTGGTCTTCTGGTATTTTTCTTCCCTCGAGCTCTTTCGTGTGTCTTCAATCTTCTTTCTCTTCTCCTCGTCTAGGATGTATATGTTATTTGGTCTTCTTCTTGTTGTTGCAACCAATCTTCCTGAATATTTTTCTTTGATTTTGCATCTTTGGGAGTCAAACGTGAGAGTGTATCCTTGATCACACATTTTACTAACACCGAGGAGGTTATGCTTCAGGTCTTCAACCAATAGGACATTTTCTGCTTTTACATTTTCACTTCCAAGTTTTACTACTCCTTTTCCAAGTATTTTGGTAGATGAGTCATCTTCAAATGCAACATTTCCATCCTTTCTATTCAAGCTGATGAATTTATTTTGATCCCCAGTCACGTGATATGAGCACCCACTATCTATGTACCATTCATCTTCTTATTTACATTCTTCAACGATCAACATTATTCGACAATCTTCATTGTTTGGAATCTCTTTCCTTTTCCATATTGTGGTTGGCATAGGGACATCTGGGATAGCAACATCATCCTTCATATCTCTGCAATCTCGTGCTTTGTGACCAAGATTATTGCACTTGTAACATACAATATTTTGATCCATTAATGGATCAAATGGATTATAATTTTTGTTGACAAATCCATGAACATTTCCATATCTACTATCTACACCATTCATGTATCTTACATAGTTATTCCTTTCATTTATTATGTAATTAATTGCCTTGTGTCCAAAATTTATGAAGTATAACAATGACCAAGAAATAAATTTTGATACCTGGGAGTAAGTGATCTTATTTGTGATGTAGTCCATCTTAGTTCATGCCTTGATTGATCACGATCCACTCTTCTTTAGTTTCCTTCATACTGATTGAAGCTTCTTTGATTCTTGAAGGTGGGAGGTATTCTCAGATATTCATCTCTTTTGTAATCATTCCTCCTTTCCGACAACCTGATCCACTTCTCATCAACTATCTGTGTGGAGATTTTCTCAACCTTTTTGCTAGTATTTGCATCTTCTTTGTACGAAGTTTCACCTTTGCATCCAAGGTATGTTATGTCTTTAGGCACTTGAGAGTTCCTTAAGTTCTTCCTTAATGAGACAACTTCTTGTTCAAGTTTCTCACAATCTTCTTCTTTCTTCATCATATGGACATTCCTTGCTTCTTCTATTCTTCTAGTTTCTCATCATTTTCTAATTGTTCCTTCAAGTTTTCAATTGTCTTTTCGAGCTTATGATTTTGTTCCTCAAATATTCCTTTTTGATGAGATATTTCTGTTGTGAGATTCTCATCTACCTTTTCAAGAAGTATGTTATATTCTGCTACACTTAAATTGACCTCTTCAAGTTCTTTTCTATGCCTTTCTAGAGCACACAATGACTCTGCTTCATGATTTTATTCTTTTTCTATTTCAAGATTGTCGTCTGCTTCATTAGACTTTTCTTCCTCCTTAGTTTCATTTCTTTCAATCCTTGGATAGGGGCATTCATGTTTGAGATGTCCTACTTCTTTACAATTGAAACAAAATAACTCACCTCTATTAGCTTCATTGAAGCATGAGTAGTCACTTGCTTCTACTTCTTCTTCTTCTTTCTTTGCATAAAGATCATGTAGGTTGTCCCAAAGGTCTTTGGTTGATGCACTTGATCCCACCTTAGCTTTTACTGAATCAGTTAGTCCATCCAGGATAGCATCCATTTCCATTTTGTTGTTCCTTCTTGCTTCCTTTTGAGTTGCAGTCTTTGATTTCTTCAAAGCCGTGTATCCTGAAACAACTGAGAGCCAAACATCCACTACTAAGGCTGTCATGTAAGTTTGCATTCTATTACTCTGATATTCATAATTGATTCCATCAAATGGTGGAATCCCATTTGGAATTTGTCCTTCCATCATTGTTTAGGATCTTCCTTCTAGTGGTTAAAATATACTAAAGGTAACCTTCTCTGATACCAATTGTTGATACTGAGAGGGGGGTGAATCAATATCAAGTAAAATTTCAAACACTTTTTCAACTTATACTTCACCCAAATTATATATTCAATTTATATCCAATGAGCGATAAAGAATATCCAATGAACAATGAAGAATAGTAGAAGATATACTCGATACACCATGCACCATATATGAGAAGTAATCATAAGTTATTGTTCAAGGGAAGTAATGACTTCCAAGGGAAGATAACTCTTCCAACTTCCAAAAGAGGGTCAACCTCCAATTAAGGGAAGCAACAACTTCCAAGTTCAAGGTTGGGTTAAGCCTTCAAGCAATGTCATCAAGGGAAACCACAACTTCCAATTTCAAGGGAGGGTTAAACCCTTTGTCCTTGCCCCTTCCTTCCACCCAAGAATATATAAAATATAATAAGCCTTTACATCATCGTATTACTGGTATTATCATCAACATTATATAACCATTACACCTAAACCTGAACCAAATGCCAAAAGATGTTGTTGCTGCCTGTACTTGTCTTGTCTTTCACTTTTACCAGTGCCTCACTTGACACAGGCTACTCCACTTGTGAGGACCTTGTGGGCCACTTAGTGTGCAACAAGTGAGGACCCACCAGATTAGGGTTTTTCCAGAAATCCTCCTCGCACTAGTACATTTTCTTTTCCTTACTCATGCAACTTTGATTGAGGCTTCCTCTGTACAACTCTGCTCCTCAAACTTGTCTTCTTGGATGATCAAAATGAGATGTCTTCAATGTGTATTTATACTTGTTATGACACTTCCTTTTGAAATTAGGGCCGACCTGTACTTTCTGATTTGGTAATTGTTTTCTTTAATTATCTTCAGAGTCGACCTATACTTCCTTCTTCAATTCACATTATCATCTTCAAAAAGTCATTTCTCCTCAACCATGAGGATCCACGTGATGTGCCTCCACGTGAGGTTCACTTTTTTTTATCCAAGGAAAAAAACATATTTTATATTGGAAGAGGATAATACAAAATACAATCTTCAGGTGTCTTAGCACAGTTAGTGATAACCAACTATTTGTGTAGTAAATATGCCTTAAAGGATCAATAATAAGCATCCAAAATTGATTTCTCTCTCCCAACACATGTATAATCCTCTACTAGTAGTTTATTTAACATAACTCATGTATCCAAAAAGTTATACATAAGATATTGCAATCCTAAACAAGTATCTAACAAACATAATTACCAACATGATATAGAAAAAATATATCTAAATAACATGTTGAGTCTCTATTGTGAGCCTTGATTTATGTTCTTCCAACCATAGGAAACCTGGAGCCTGAAGAGAGCTCTTCTTAGATAGAGAATATGCCTCAGTGTTTAAAGCTCTATAAATGTGAGTGAAGGAATTCTGATCAAATTGTGAAGTATTATCTAGCAATTATGTTGCCAGACCCCGTAAAACACATTGTGAAGAGCATGTTCCCTCCTCATCCATTTAATAACTAAGAGTGAATCACCCAATACATGTAGCTTATGAATTCTCCTTAATAGAGATAATATCCTTGGATCCCTTGAGACCATAAATTATGCTTTATTGTTAGTCCCACTGCTAAGATTTGTCTTATACCTAGTAAAATGTTCATCTAATAAATATAAAATACTTCTCATTCCACAAATACTCCCCCCCTGGTATGCATCGTCAAAAAAGGACCAAGGAAGAGTTATGTCAAAAAAAAGTTCACCTACATGTCTCGACCTTACAATGGGTCTATCCTTCTTTAATTGTTGAAATATGGAGATAACATGAGCATTAACCTAGAAGGTAGAGACCTATTTTTCTTCAAATAAAAGGATATTGTGTGCTAACCATACCCCCCACAAAACGAGAAAACAAATTGACCTCAATTGTTTCAATTATGTTATTTGAAACCATCCTTTTAGACAAGAGTCTACATTAGCTCCAATCCACAAATTATCCAGATTTAACCATTATGAAATATCTTTCTAAACATGTCCAATAAATGGACATAAAATTACCAAACATAAATTTGTTTCGTAATTTTTTTTGCATAATATACATATTGCAAACCCGTATTTGTCTCTTTTGTAATAATTCCCAGGTCAAGACTCAATCATTCAATGCCAACCGCATATGAAGTATAGTTTTTTAAGGAGATCGAAATTTCCAAATCTTTGAATGCCACCACCTTGCTTCATGATGTGTATCTATTCTCAAAGCTAAATACCCCAATTTAGCATAATATTGGGCACTTGACTTGTCCTATAGCCACCCCATCACATATTCTATCTCTCTAATTCAAATATGACCTTTTCGAATCTCCTCCAACAATTGTCCCCACTTGTCTACAAATTTCCCTTCTAAACCTAACCTCATAGATGAAATATAATTATGATGTCATATATCGACAGAGTGGATGTCTACAACCTGCTCCAATCTAAATATATCTCTCTCATGTAATAATTGAGTCAAGTCATCAAAAAGGAATACATCATTCCCACACCCCAAGATGGTATCAACACCTACCCTGACCTACTTACTCATCCCCACCCACCAAGCTAAGTGTTTGTCAATAATTGGAAATGCCATAACTAATGCTTTCCAATTATTCAAAACACCTCTAGTAGGTTTCCTCTCCATTATGATCCAATCAATAACAAATTATGGGGCCATGCACTTTTCTATTAAAAGTTTTATCCAAAGACTCTCCTTTTGTATAAAATTCTAAAGACTCTTTGCAACTAAAGCACTAACAAAATAATGTATGTGCTTAAGACCCCATCCACCTTCAACTTTTGGCTATGCAATGCCCTTCCATTTTGCAAGATGGAAACCCCTCAACTTTGATTTTTTGCTCCAAAGAAAATTAAAGTGCAACCTTCTAATTCTATCCAAGACACCTTTTGGAATATGTGCAAATAGATGCCAATAAACAAGGATGGCCTCAAGTACATATTTCACCAAGGTTAATCTCCCCCCTTTGCAGAGCCAATTGTTGCACAATAAATTTGTCTTTGATTCAATTTTTCCTATGAACCATTGCCAATATTGCTTGTGATAACCATTTGGTTTCAAGTAGTAAGCTAGATACTTTATACCCGACTCCAAATCCACCAATTTGAAGGGGGGAAGTTGACTTGAAGTGTGCAATGAACCCTCATCAATAACCTTTAAAACTCTTTGTAGATTTGTTGTAATTGACTTATGTTCCAATGGCCTTGTTGTGGAGTTGTGATATCTCCTTCAATATTCTGCCCTCACCCAGTGAACCATTTGTGAACAATAAGACATAGTCAACAAAAAGTAAGTGGGTGAGAAGTTATCTGCCTTAAATCCTAATATTTTATAATTGACCTCTTCTCCTGGCTTCATGAATAGCTCTACTTAATCCTTCAACAACCAACAAGAAGAGATAGGGAGAAAGAGGGCATCATTGTCTTAGTCCTTTAGCAGGCCTAAAAAAATCAGAGGTTGCACCATTAATAGGCATGACAATAGACACTGACATAACACATCACATAATCCAATTAACTATTGATAAGCTCATGCTAATGTGAATTAATAATAGCCTCAAGTACAACCAACAATTCATGTCATAGACCTTACAAAGATTGAGCTTCAAAACCATATAAATAATTTTCTTTGCTCAAATGGAATGTAACCCTTCCCATGCATAGTGAATGGCCTTGTGAATACACTTGCCTTCCAAGAACCCAAATTGTTCTGGAGAAATAAAGTTTGATAGAAGTTTCTTTAGTTGAATTGCAAAAATCTTGGAAATTATCTTATAGATGTTGGTATAGAGTGATATGGATCTAAAATCATTAAAGAAAGTTAGCTTATCAACCTTGGGAATAAGAACTATAAAAGTTGCATTAAAGGAACCATGGACTCTTCTAGCCCTTCTAACTTCATCAAACAGTCTTAGTAAATCATCACCTAGTAGATAAAAAATTCCCAAAGAAAACCTCCACAATCCAGCCATCTAGACCAAGACTTTTTCCCTTCTGAAAAGAAGAAATACCTTGTAGAAGTTCTTCCTTATTTATCTCGTGATTCAAATCATGTTATCCTCCTTTGTAATCATCCTAGGAAAATATGAGGAAAATTTTATGATCTCAACAATATTGGAGCCTATAGATTTGGATGATATCTTTTGGAAGTGTTTGACACCTAAGTCTTCCAACCCCTTGAAATCGATGATATCTTTTGGAAGTGTTTGACACCTAAGTCTTCCAACCCCTTGAAATCTCTAAATACCTCACCTCCTTTATTAGCCATTTTCTAGATTGTATTGGGAATCTTCCTAGATTTTGCAAATTGGTGAAAGTATTTAGTATTGTCATCTCTTGGTTCCATCTAAATGGCCCAACTCTTCATTCTCCAATCTAGCTCCCTCTCTTCAAGTAATTTTTGTTTCCTAATCTCTAAATTTTCAATCCTCATTAACATCTCTTCACTAGAAACCCCACAAGTATTGGTCCAAAATATTATGCTAAGTTATTCCTCAGTTTCCTTGATTAGTCTATCTTTGTTTCTATAATAGTCCCTTGCCCAAACTGTAGCCTTTTCTTTTGCAAACTTCAAAGACCCTACAAATTTCTCACTTGAAGATCCCCTACCATGTTTTGAGAAGTGGCATCCATAGTTAAATCCAACTGTTGAAATTCTCCCTCATTGAGCCAACCTGTGGATTGAATTTAAAGGGGTCTTAGGCTTCAAATCATTTTTCTCAAATTTTTAGTAAAATAGGACTATTATTTGAAATCATGTTCTTCATTATCCAATATAGGTATCTATCTACTAGTAGTAATAAAGGACTTGAAACCAGGAACCTATCTAGTCTTTTTATAGACAACATCTTGTATGCTTCATTGTTACGCCATGTAGTTCTAAGATCTATAGCTTCAATATCCAAAAATCTAGTCTGTTATAGCTACTAAAGTAGAAAACGAACCATCCTGCCCATCCGAGCTAATTCCCCCCGTACCTCCAATCTACTAAGAGTAAACTCAATTCACACCCGATGATGAAATTTCCTCCCCTTAGGCACTAAAGTTGAAAAAACCTTTCCCAAAACCCTTGCTTTTCACCATAGGGCCCATACATATTTAGCATGGTAAAAGACCAACCCTAGCCTTTATTGTAAAACTCTATGCATAGACCTAAAATTACATTGTATGATTTAATTAGAGTCAAAGTAGAATTCCAACTAGTTATAATTCCACTTGACATGCCAAAATGCATCAAAGGAAATGAAATCCCACCCCTTTATGCATTTCCTCGACTTATCTATAATATCCACGCCATTACACATAGTCTCCTGAAGCATGATGATATCTGGTTTCTCCATCTCCATGAATCGAGTTAGGGTTAGTCGATGGAGTTTACTAACCAACCCTCAAATATTGTAAAATAATCATGACACAACCTCTTGTGGGTAATGGAAAACTCTAAGAGCCCTAGTAACATATCTTTGGCAATCTTGTTGTATCTCCTTTTTTCCTTTGATTTAAGCATGAAACAAGTAAGACTTCCTCCTAGCATGGTTGTTTGTAGAATCATTGTCGTGATCGATCCCTAAAACACCTAAGGTAGGACCTCCTATGACAATATCTTGTTTGTTAGAATTAAAATGGTAACATCCATATTCCCTAGCACCCTCACAATCAATATCGACTAAAGAATTATTAGTTTTAGTATCCCCTCCCAACCCTAAATGACTTGGATTACAATGTGACAATTTCTCAAGTACAGAGCTTAGTTGAAGGTTACCAATTGGACCTCAACTATCCTTCCTTCACTTAACAGATTGATGATTATTCACTTTCATCAAAGGTGGTCTCTCAGTATCAAAGTTAACATCACCTTTATTATTAACAAGAGAACTATTTGTGCATGGCTTACCCAAATTGGGACAAATGAAGGTGAGCACCTAAGAGCTTGATCGGAACTCCATGTTGTCATGGACCAAGAACATCCATTCTCTACTTCCTTTTGTTCCTCGACATTTAGATCATGTGCATTGTTCTCCACCAATAATGTATTATAATGTTCCTCACGCATCATAGTCTCCTTGATTGCCTCAACAAACTTACACCCAATAGCACCCAAGTTCTCCTCTATCAACTTTGGAAGGATTTCATTGAACTTGTGTGTGCAATATTGTCCAACAAATTTTTTGAATTCTTGGCTTCCAAATATTTCTCAGATTTACATCTCCAAACTTGATTATTAGAAGGTGTGCAAGAATCCTAAATAATGTGGCCATGTTTATGGTAACGAATGCACCAAAATGGTGCATTCATGTAATCAAGCAATTGATAGTAGACCAAACCTTCCTCAATGATCTCCAAATGCTCATAAATATCTTCTTTTAGGTCTATCTCCACCAACACTTTAGCAACCTATGGTGTTCCTTAACCCTTGAACAATGAAAATGCAACTAGGTATACACAGAATATAATTGAAAACTAACCAAGAACAAGAGACAATAAGATAATAATTGTAAAGAGACCCTTGAATATTAATAATGAAAAGAAGAATGCAATGTTCACTTGCCTATTAAGGTGGAGTGAACTTCCATTGAGCATAGTTCCAAATACACAACACAATACAAACATTCTATTGACTCCTATCTCTCTAAATAACTTTTCAATAGAAAAACATCACACCGTGTCCCATAAATGGGTACCAAATATCTCTTGGGCCTTATAAAGTGGACCCTCTTTACATTAAATAACTAACTATTACTATCCATTTGAATAACTAACTATTATTATTCATTGACCTTATTCAAAGAGTATAGCTACATACAATAACTAACTAACTAACTCCTAGGTAGCCTAAGTTAGGGAGGTTATGGTGGGACCCTAACATGCCCTCCTTCAAAACTAGTGATTTTCTCAAGGCTAAAGATGTAGAAATTGTTGCAATATCGGTATCGGTTCCTCGGTTGCATCTCAAGTGGGTATGTATTTCCACCTGGATCAATAATTTCCATGGATCGTATGCCTAACGTGAAATTGCATTAACTCCCCATGGTATCTAAAATTGCTATCGACTAAAGATATATGGATTTGTTTCCATAAAGTTATAATAGGCTTGTTTTGTAACCTTGCACTTTGATCCCACTACCTTTTTTAAACATGACACATGAAAGACTAGATGAATTTTAGAGTGGGATGGGAGAGCATTGCATTTCAGTTTTCACTTGTCCAATGTGTTGAAGGATTTCACATGGCCCATAGAACTTGGGTGCTAATTTCCTTTTCGAGGTATTTTGTCTCTTCAATGATGTTTGTTTATATGGTGTTTCTAAGAAACACCATAACTCCGCTACAAAGGATTGTTTGAGCGATGTTGATTTGTTTGTTGCTTCATTCTATTTTGAGACATAACCAAATTTTCCTTTAGTATGTGAAGAATGGCTTCCCTAGTATGGAGTGTATGATCCACAGCTTGAACCTTTGAAATGATTGCTAAGTAGCGAAGTGACTCCAACAAGGGTTTTTTGGCCATAAACAACTTCACATGGGTCATTTTGGTAGCTCCATGGTAAGAGGTATTGTACCACCATCTTTGCCCATTAGTGTGGTTTTTTTAGAGATGAAGCATCTTAAATAGGTTTCAAGGCACTTGTTGACTATTTCAGTTTGGACCATCCTCGCTTAGTGATATGTTGTTCTCATCTTTAGTCAAGTAAATTTATAGTTTAAATAGTTCCTGCCAAAATATGCTAGTAAAATTAGGGTCTTGATCTAATACAATAGAAGTGGGAATGCCATGTAGCTTAAAATTTTGATCAATAAAGACTTGTGAAACTAAGGAGGGGGTAAACAGATGGGCTAGAGCACAAAATTGAGCATACCTTGGATAGACCATCAACTACCATCATGATCAAAGATTTGTTTCCTTCCCTTGAAAGTCCCATAATAAAATCCATATTGATGTCTGCCCAAATGTGTGTAGGGTTGGAAGTGGTTATAGCACCCCTAGTGTTTTTATTGTCTCCCCTTTGTGTCTTTGGCATGTGTCACATGAGTAATATAAATCCCAATATCATTTTTCATCCCTCCCGAAGAACAATGAGCACTTAGTTTTTCATAGGTTTTATGAAATCCAAAGTGACCATTTGTAGTTGATGAATGAAATTCCTATAATATTATTTGTTTCAAGGTTGAATTTTACTGGTGGAACAAATGCGTCCTTCCCGATATCGCGAATGCATTGAGCTCATGTCTAATCCTCATAAGGGTTGGTATCATCTTGAAGCCTTTGGATGAGTTGACGGGTAGTTTCATTTGTGACCCATTCAGTACAAGAATCCTCCAACCATCCTGGAACTGGTAAAGATAAGGAAAACAAAGATCCACCATCATCCATTTTCTTTACCTTTCTTCTATATAATCTCATAGTCATACCCTAGTAGCTTGGTGGCCCACTTATGTTGTTCTGGTGAGGATGACCTTTGTTCAAGATAGTGCTTCAAACTATTATGGTCAGTCTTGATCTAGAAATGTTGTCCGAGGTGTTGGAAGGTTTACACTTGAGAGTAAGCTTGTCATTGATGGCAAGAACAACGATGGCAAGATCGAGAGATCGTAAAGACGCGCAAGGATAATGGAAGAGGAGGAGCAATAATGAACGCTGATCTTATTCCAATCTAGATAACCCGCCATAGAATTCAGAGGGAGTACCTAAAGACGAGAGCCGATCTTGGGTATCTCGATCTAAGCTGGGTACATCCATCATTAGATCGTGGAGGACCCGCATGTTCATTACATCTATCTAAAGTGGCTAAATCGCTGTTGGATCTAAATCACAAGGGCGAAATCAATGAAGATCCTCAATAGGGATCCGCATCTAATGGTTGGCCTTTATAGCCTAGATATGGCGAGGTCGCTAAGGCGATAAGTCCAAGAGTCATCCCACTCTCCAAAACTGTGAAGGACCCGGTCGTCCATCGGGGACAACCTGATCAAGAGGACGCTGCATTAAAGATCGCAGCACCACAAAGACTCCATACTTCCTGAAGTTTCGTGTTCGCGTGAAATCCAAAGGAGTGGGTTCAAACTTCAGTCGCATAAGCGCGAGATCATCAAAAGATCTTATCCATCGATCACCAAAGGATTCGACCATCGACCGAAAGCTCCATCCGGAGCTTCGCCTATCGCTAATTCCCTTTGGAGGACGAACCTCCATCACAGAATCATGAGATGCGAACTCACAATAATATCTGGACCGCCGACAATTCAAGGATCTTTTGACCAGTCGATCCAGCTCCATCTCGAGTCAGCCTATCGCGACTTGGAGTGACAAGAATTCACATCTAAGGACTGAAATGAGATGCGATCAAGAAAAGATCGTGGACCGCGGATCACTAAGAATAAAGGACCGCTGATCCGAGTCTATCCGAAGTTTCACCTATCGCGAATTGGAGTGACGAATCAGCATCTTAGGGGAACAATGGGATAAATCATTCAATCGTAGCCATCGATCAAGGTGTGATTCGACCGCTGATCCGGACTCATTTCGAGTTTGAATCGCGACTTTGAGAGGCAAGAAACATAACCAATAAGAATGCCGAACATATGATCCGGAAATGAATAAAAGATCGACCAAATCACGAATCATAGGACAAGTGGCAAGCGGTTGGAATTTTTTTGACTTGGAGTCAACAGAGCATGTAGTGGAAACTCACAATGATGAAGTTACTTTTGGTACGCCTTTTGTGGTCACCACCTGTACGTAAGAAGAGGAAGGAGCTAGCGTAGAGAAGCTCCATTTTGGAGTTTCTCGGGATCGAGACTTGGAGTCGAAGATGCTCCATCTCCGTGATTCGCTGGTAAATTTGAAATCGCAAAAATGTTTTATGCATAAGCACGTGGTCTCGACTGGTGGTCACACCATCAAAGTCGGGCGAGAAGAGCACCGCGCATAAGCCCTTCGGCGCTTTGGGATCGCGCGACTTGGAAAGTCGAACTCTTCACAAATGGAATTAACGAAAAAGGCTTAACAAATCATGAAAAGCAATAATTATGAACAAGCAATCGGTCATAGCCATGGTCATATAGCGGAAGGAGCTATGTAGAAAGCTCATTGGAGTTTCGGAGCTGGTGACATGGAGACTCAAGATGTCTCATCGCATCCTCCGAATTGGGCAAAGCCAAATCCAGTAAATAACGAAGAAATCAATGAGCTAATCCAACAAAGGCAGCATGAACCGAAGGAGATCGGGAGGGCTACCGTTACATCGCCATATAAATCGCCGTAAACCAACATGGTTTCGCTGCAGGACCGCCAAGACACTTCGGGTGATTGATGAGAAGATGAAGAGTCTCCGGAATCTTCAAGAGGGAATAAAGATGCCCGGAGGCGAATACCGGATGAGAATTGAATCCTGTAACTAGAATAGAGAAGGTGAGCCTGACCGGCCACGTAGAAGACAAAGAGTCCTTTAACCTACGAGAGTCTGAGGAATCTTAGCATAACATTTAGTGATGTTGAACGAGTGGGAAAAACGACCGTGAGAAAGCCTAAGAGTCAAAGATGACCTAATATAACTCCAGCTGTGGAGGATAATATGCAATGCGGAGCGCGAAGGAGGAATTCATGCATCGCGATGCACAAGGTACAAAAGCTGGCAAATACGCATGCAGAAGCGATGTGGTTGTTAAGGCCGCTTGGTGTAGCTGCAGGATTAGTCGCTAGTTGAAGGTGATTCTTATGTGAAGAAGGAGGAGAGCGCAACAACTGAATTGAACATAAGAGGAATTTCGTGCGCGAATGGAGATGGAGCACAAAGCATAAAAAGCGTAAGAACAAACAACGCAAGTGATAAGTGCAGAAAGGCAGTGTGGCAGAAAAAGAAACGAGATGTAGCAGAACAATGATAAGTCAGCTAAGCCATTGTTGAACATTATATCACCGTAATAAGCTCCCAGAGCAAAGATTTATATTTCGCGGCGGGTGGCGGTAAGGAGTAAACTCTATCTCTGCTATAGAGGTTTGTGTCTCAGAAGGATTGTGCCAGGCTTCCATCTAGTTAGCGCCAAACACTAGGAGTTGGTTTCTCTAGCTGGTGCTAGAGAAACCAGAGTTGGTGCTTCCTCTAGTGGGTGCTAGAGAAAACAAAGTTGTTGGTGCTCTCTACCGGGCAGCAACCTGCAAAAAACCGTAGCTTGTAGCCCCATTATGAGTTGGTACTCATAAGGCCGATAATGTAAAAGAATGTAACTATTACTTCATCATAAGCAAAAGAAAAGAGGTTTTCTACCTGCATGGGTCTCCCTTCGGGATATATCCTGCCTCCTCGGTTTCTTAAGTATATGTGACCTGGGATGCTAAATGTGCCATTAGATGACTATTTAATGACTGACTGATTACGTTTCTCATATATGTGACTGATGCTGAATGTGCCATTGTTTATTTCCCTGCATTATTATGATCATCATTCAATGTTTTTGCAAAGGGTTTAAAAGAAGCATAATTGTTTAAGCATGGTAACAACTGATTCACCCCCCCCCTCTCAATTGTCCAACACGAGGAGGTATGGGCGCCAGGTCTCTATGGCATGTAGGATGGCCTTCATTTCTTTCTCATATGTAGATTTACCCAAGTTGTAGTCACAAAATTGTTTACTGGTGAATGCTAAGGGGTGCCCTTCTTGCATCGTTACTATGGGAAGACCTTGGCTAGAGGCATCACATTCTAGGACAAATGTCTTAGGAAAATTTGGCACTGCTAAGACTGTAGTTGTGCACATGGCATATTTTAAAGTTGAGAAGGCATGTTTTGCGTCCTCATTCAAAAAAAAGGCATTCTTCTTGAGTAGCAAGGTTAAGGGAGATGCAAAATTTCCATAATTTTTCACAAACTTCTTGTAGTACCCTGTAAGTTCTAAGAATCCTCTCAATCTCTTCAAGGTTTTGGGACAAGGTCAATCTTTCATAGCTGCAACTTTCTTTGGATCAAATCATACTCCCTCATGGCTAACAATGTGACCCAAATATTCAACCTTTGAAACCCTAAAAGAACATTTGGAGAATTTTACAAATAGTTGGTGGTCCTATAGGAGTTGTAAGGCTCTATCAATGTGCTTGATGTGGGATTTCCACGTCTTGTTGTGGATCAAGATATCATCAAATAATGCTAGAAAAAAATTGCAAAGGAAGGGCATAAAGATCTTGTTCATGAGGCTTTGGAAGGTTGATGGAGCATTGCAAACGCCAAAAGGCATCACTAAAAATTCATAATGTCTTTCATGTGTATGAAAAATTGTCTTATGAATGCCTTCTCCTTTCATCCCGATTGGTGGTAGCCCGAGTGGAGGTGTGATTTTGTGAAAAACTAGGCTCCATGGAGTTCATCCAATAGTTCATCAATACCTGGAATAGGAAATTTGTCCTTGATCATCAACTCATTGAGAGCTCGGAAATCATGACACATGCACCAAGTACCTTCATTTGTTAATACCATAACCATCGGTGATGAATGAGGGCTAGTTCTAAGACATATGTCTCCTACCTCCAATAATTCCTGAATGATTTTTTCAATTCCATTTTCTATTGAAAAGGGTGCCTATAAGGACACACATTGGGTGGTTGACTGCCTGGAATGAGGGGAATACCACGGTCATGTTCCCAACACGAATGTGGTAAACCTCATGGAAATTCAAAGATGTGTTGATGCTCAGAGAGAACCAATTGCAAATTTGGGTGAATTTTTGGTGGTGTGGTGTCGACTGCCTATATGAAATTGAAATGTGCAATAACACCCGAGTGACCTTTCTTCAACAACTTCTCCATACGATGAGAGATTATAATCTTAGGGGAATAAAAGCTAAGCCCCTTGAGGGTATGTTTCTTCCCTTCTTGTGTGAAGCACATGTATAATTCCTTGAAATGCATGGTGATTGGTCCTAAAGTGTGTAACCATTCTGCCCCAAGCACTGTATTACAACCACCCATTTTAGTGGAAACCATGTGAGTTTTGAGATGACACTCTCCAATTTGTACTTTCACATTTTCACATCCGCCCCCACATTTCATCGTGCCACCATTAGTAATCACGATTTGATAATTACAGATGGGGTATACATAACAATGGGTGTCTTATGCCACTCTCCTATGGATAAAATTGCGTGTGCTACCTATTGTGCCCCCACAACTACCCACTTAAATTCTCTGTCCCAGAGGATTTCAGTGGCTCCCCCTATCAAATTTTTAAGCAAGGAATTTTATTACTACTAACTTGATTTGGTACGAGTACAGGAAATTAATATTCTATATATGCAGTCTCAGGGTTAGCCAAAGTTAGTTGTGGCGATTAGAGATCTTTTGAAGTTTTACCATGCCTTTGTTAGCCCTTTTTCCCCAATAAATGAACTATAATATCTTTTCAGGAACCATTTTGTGATTACAAGGAAAATATTCAATCATGTGACCATGCCTTAAGGAGCTATCAGATCACTCTTCATCGAAACGTCTCCACTCGTGATCAAGAAACATGCAACTGCCAAATCCCTTTCTGAAATTCAAAATTCGATAGGTTGTCAAATACCTTCTATTGGGGGGTCTTCTCATCGGAAACAAACACATATGAAGTTGTAGAAACACTCTGAAATCCAAAGACTGAAAGTCTTCAAATTCTTCATCTTCGACTTTTCCCCATAATAAAGGATCACACATTGTGCACACTATTGTTTCCCGATGGGGCCTTTCTAATGAACTACTTTCGATATAGAAGAGCTCCACTATGTCGTGAGGCATTTACCCTGTGACCTTGTGTCGAAAGATGATTGGCCCAAAGGAGATAAGAATAGGTTGAAGTCAGACATCTGTCATTAGGTCCCTCGCATAACTGTTCACTTTATTTTGAGAGTCATAGTCCGTTGGTCAATTCAACTTTATCCAAGCATTTAATCTGCCCTGCATATAACGCTTCTTCATGGAAGCATGATTTTTGAGATACAAAATATTCCTTCAGGAAACTTCCATTGAAACAAGAAATAACTACACAATTCTCCCTTCTGATAGCTCCTTCCCAAGGGATCCTCTCTGATATCACTTTCAGGAGATCTCCCATCGTAGTTTACCTCTCAACGTACCCACTCTTCAAAAACTCATCTGAATGAGTTCACTTTAAGGTAATTAAATAATTGTTTAAGCCTTGGTCCCGATGAACGTCGAAGGACATGCTAAATGAACATAACTCTCACACACAAATGTATAACGCCCCATTATTGGAATGACTCTCGATACCAAAAGTGAATATTCCTTAGAGAATCCCCATCAGAAGGCATGTGAGCCTAGAAACATTCTGATGAAATCTTATTGATAGCTCTTTCCCGACAAAATTGTTGGAGAACATTTTTCAAGTTAAAGCTCTTGACTACAACGATTTGACACCACACATCCAATAACACGAACTCAGGGGAAATATCCTTCGGAGAGTATTAATGGTGTTTTACTTATCCCCTGCAATACAAGTTGTAACCCATTTAGCATTAATTGCAGAAGTATTGAAGTAAATTTTAAGTGCATAAAACTTATTTCGAACCCTAATTTATGCATGATTAATCTTCTATAAGTTTGAGAGAGTTGTGTATATTGTAGCATAAAGTTAGTCTGAGACATCTGTGAAATTCCAGAGTAATAGGTATGTGTATAGTCTTATTTTAATCACTTATGTTGATATTAAGACCTGGTAAACTTATTTTGATCTTTCTTATTGCAAAAGCTTAGAGCAATAATATATTGTGACTAGAGACTAGAAAGGGAAAAAATCCTTTGGCAAATATACCGACACCTGTTGAGATTCAAAACGATATTCTAATGACACACACAAACTTCTTCAATGGAAGAGAACATTGTCCACTGTGGGATAAGAAATACAACATATTCAACATCGAAGAGTTTCCTCTTGAAGATGAAGACCTCTAAGCCTACCATAATATCATAAAGAGTGGGATAAATGCCATAGCAACTCGTCCGATTCTTTTCCCATATAATGACCCTGCAAGATGGTGTTTCACTCACCTCAATGAAGACACAACTACCACAATGAATGAGTTAAATATTCTGTTAATGTCCTTGAAGCCAAAAGACATAAACATTTGATTCCACCTCCAGGATTATGTAGTACCCCCGAACAAGCCATTTTTACAGAAGTTTGAGAAAAATAATGAAGACTTCGAAGAGATGATGGAATATTGATGGAACAATGAAGTAAGACTTGTCAAGAAAGGATAATGGCTAATCTTGACACAATATATGAAAGGACCATATAGGATATTGAGTACTATGATATGCATATTATATGGTGAGGATATAAGCAATCATATACTAATGGAGTGGTTTTTGATGGCATATACAATGGTAAAAATAGGATAGGTCTTCAACTGGGCACATATCCTCACATTCAACATCTTCAAGAAATCTCAAGAAGCTCCAGGCTTGAAAAAACCCAATTTTTTCATGTCAACTTATTTTATTGATGCAATATGCTCTACTTTTCATTTTCTTGCTTTAGGATGGGAATGGGGTCCCAACCAACCACCTGTCCATATTTACTGCTAAGAACTATGGGATGTTAATTACAAGAAGTACATATATGACCTTTGTGACTACTTTTTAGCTCCCATGTTCATCATGATTTTTGGACATCCACCCCACATAATATCACAAGGAGCCATAACAACCTTGAGAGACATTGGAGAATGGTAGTGAGTAATTATTACACCTATGTTAGGGTTTATGGGAGCTCCGAGGCCCCACTTCTTTTGCCAAAATATGTTCCTTAGAAGTTGTTGGCTAGAGAAATTGCTTACCAAACAATAGAGACATGGATACCATCCTTCCTCTCAACTAACAATAAGAAACTCTGACCTAAATTCCCATTGACCATAGGGAGATATCTCCTGTCCAACGGTCCTCATGCCAAAAAAGAAGTTAAATCCCTATAATAAATCTACATATGTACAAGAGAACCCAAAGGGCATGATCCAAAATAATTTGTAAGTGAGCATATCAAATCTATAGGATTGACACACCTTGTAATCCATGAGGTGAAATATGCAGAAGAAGTATTCAAAGGAGCCTTCTTCTTTGAAGCGGTGTTGAATAGGTTACAGGATGAGTCAGCCAAAGAAAACTACAAAGGGAAGAGGAAGAGAAAAGGAAAATAGCCAAATAATAGTTTGTATTGCTTCTAGCTAAAGACAAAGAAAATCAAGAAGTAAAGGAAAATGAAGAAAAAAAAAAGCAGGAAAGATTAAACAAATCCCTAGAAGCTAAAGAAGAATTCGAATGGAGGAAAGCAAATCTTGAAATAGAAAAGAAGAGGGAACATGATGAAGCCAAAAGGAAGAAAGATAAATACAAGAAAAACATAAGCTAGAAGAGAAGAAGAAAAGGGATGAATCCTTAAGAGGGCTGCCAAGGAAAACAAAAAAGAATGTTAAGAAAGAATCAAAATCGCGGCATGATGCAGAACAAAAGAGAAAGGCAAAACAAGAAGAAGAAAGATGAAGAATGGTTGTTGAGGCAGAACAGAGAAAGAAACAACAACAAGAAGAAAAGCAAAAGGATGTCGAAGTTGAAGCATTACAGAAATCCAGAGAGGAAGAAGAAAGAGAAAAAAAGAGAAAATTGGATGAGGCTAAAATTGGTGTAGCAAACCCAAGTGTCAGCATAGTTAACATACCCATTCAAGAGTGCATCCCTATGAAGGCAATCCTAGGAAATTTCTCACATTCCTCTCAGGTGATGGAGATGGAAGATGTTGTAGTAGTTATTGGTGAGTATTATTACAACAACAAGATTAAAGGGATTGATAAAATATCAAATAAGAGAAAGAGAGCATAAACAACTCTCAGCCATGGGTTTTTCGAAAGGTCCATTGTGTGGAAAGTAGGCCCATATCCCAAGAACAACGCTCTATAAATTGCTTCATCCCTTAATGCATTTGTAGGGGCTAATGCAATGTTGGTATATGAATTGGGTGTTGCATTAGACACCTCCCAAGCTAGAGTAGCTAAACTTGAAGAGGTGCTCAAAACAAAGAAAGATAACATAATTGTTGATTTCAAGAGGGAAGCCAATACTGCAAAGAAGCTACACCGAGAAGAAATGGAAAATGTGTTGCAAATCCAAAAAGACAAATTGAATACAAAATTTGAGAGGAATCCCTATGCAACCGAAGGTCTACACAAGACAGAGTTAGAGGCTCTTAAATTCACACATTCACAAGAAATAGAGCAGTCGAAGGCTACTCTTGTACATGAGGTAGCAAACTGATAGATAGAACTCCTAGAAGTCATCAAGTTCATAGACTAATTGGAGCATAAGATCCTAGGGTTAGAACAAGACAAACAAAAACTTGAAAAGGCCATGAAGAAATCCAAAAGGTATCTCTCATAATAGAAGTTGTAAAAGCAGAGGGAAAAACAACCAATGAAGAGTTGAGGCTGGTACAAAGAGAATTTTGTTCAGTATTGAACAATATTAAGAGGAACATGGATGACCAGATCAAGCTAACACATAATATGGAAGAGATGAAGAGCAGGTATCAAAGAGATTAAGATGCATTTGACAGAATTATTGATTAGCAAAGTGCGTATCACGACCCACCAAGTATTTTTCCAATCTACAATGCTAAAAAAAAGTAGAAGGATCAAGTTATTTTTTATTCATGGAAACCCATCCCGGAAGACATTGAGAACACACAAAACATAGCAACCAAAGCTTGCAAAAGACTATGGAATTCCTCAGATGACTTGTTAGAGGAATTTGGAATGGAAGTCATGCTAAGCCTTGATGAAGCAGCTCCTAGTGAACTAAGGATATAAGAGGTGGAAACAAAAAGAGATTCCAGCCAACAGGATACTGGGCAGATCACATAGGTAAATAAGGAAGTATTAAATGAATAGTTGATGAAACCAACAAGATTGGTCACAATGGCCAAGGACTACATAAAGAAGACTGAGCAAAGCATAAACTTGGAAGTGATAGCCAAAATCTATGATGATGAGCTAGACTTGGAGAAGATGCGACTAAACAGGTTAGATGTAATCTTGAAAGATTACAAATTGTGGAAGGAGGATAGAGATAATATGGAACCCTAGAAAATCTCATGATAATTGTATCTTGCAATAGATCCTCCATATTTTGATCAGAATCAAATTGTAAAGTCCGAGTGAAGAGTATGAAATGATATGTGTAACTGTTATCTGACATGATGTAATTGGACACAAAAATCGAGGCAAC
>SNQJ01S0140619.1:0-17547 GCA_010110895.2 Picea sitchensis
TGACCAAGCTGAAAACGTTGCAGATTTTAAACACATGTTTTTCTACACATTGTATCTATCTTAATTTTTACTTAAAACTAAAATCTAAATATACCCTTTGTAAAAGAACAGTTTAAGGATTATGAATGCATTTTTTTCTGAATTTGTTCACTGTATATTTTTAGAGATACCAATATTTCATTTCAACGAATCATAATGTCTGCTAAAAATATTATGTAGTGTTTTTTTTTTTTTTTTAAATTAAATAAAATTAGATAAAAATAAAGAAAACGAAAAAAAATTATAGGAATTGAAAGTAGATTCAATTTTGGAAATGATGGTGTCATTTTTGAAACCAAATTCTCAGTATTTGCAGGAGTCCGCAACCTCCGAAGTTTAGGCAAGATTGGGGCAATTCTCTGGTTTTTGTTTTCAGTCCTAATTTCATGTTTTCGGCCAAAAGACTAAAATCTAATGGAAACCGTCAAAACTCGGTTTCCAAGGTTTTCGGCCGAAAGGCTGTTGAGTGAATTTCGTCGATTGGAAAAAATGAAAATACACGTCATATCATTTCATTTCGCTCCAAATTGTATAAATAGATTTTTGGCCGAACACATTTAACACAATTCATCAGATGGACAGATAGATATGAGCTCGGGGATGGGGATTTCAAAGCATTTCTATTACTAATTGCAGTTGTATTCTTTTATTTCTTTATTTCTTCCCTCTTTTCTATAAGCTTAATCAGAGGATTGATATCGATACATGATGGTTTTCTAGAGCACCTAAACAAAGTTTCGAATCATCTATTTGGTTTTTGTTGAATAAGGTAAGTGAAGTTTGTTCAAGTTTTTATTGGAATAAGAATTTATATGTTTTTTTTTTTAACAGAAACGGTTATTTATATATTTATCAAAAAAGGGCAATCATTACAAAAAGTAGATCTCAGTGGCTCTATCATCCAACTTGTGCTGTGATTACAGTCTTTCTTGCCGAAACCAAAAGTAAACGATGTCTTTATGTTGTAGACACTACATAGTTGCCATGTAAAAATGGCTACAAAACTGTGAAGGAATTTTTTTTATTTGCACTTCATATAAACCTTGATTTGGAGTGGGAGGAGCTAGCTTCGTCTCGCTGTGGCGCTCTATTTTCTTCAACTTGGGTTGCGTCTTCATGTTGCTACGCTTGAACGGCTCCATCCTAGGCTAGGTCTGTGAATCCGGGGGGAATTGAGACATGTTGATTACTGCTGGCCACTGAGTGGGAGGTGGAAGGAATCCAGGATTCGTCTGTACTAGTTGAGTGTGGAGGGTGTTGAGGATTGGCAGGCCACTGATTTAACTCTTAAATATGTCGTGTGTTGTGGTTTATGCCTCTCATGGCAATGGTTAATTATTGATTATGTCTGAATTCCATTCTTTACATTTGTCGTTGCATCTCGACCACATTTTCTTGAATTGAATGGCTTTCTTGCTGCAAATCTCTGTGTTGAGTGTCCGACTGACCTTCAAATCACCTGCACTCTTCCTGCAATTCTTGAAATTGTCCCTGAATTTCGTCCAGCGCACAGGCTGGATAGGAGAAAGGATCTCGATTGTTGATAGTGCTTCGACACATGATGATAATGTGATCGAGGTAAGCGCAGGGCAAGGGTAGAGAAAGACCAAGAAAGGTGGGATCCAAGAGCTCAGAAGTGCGAGGGAGAAATTGAATAATGAGAGAGAGGGGCTGCAATTGAATGTTGGAAGAAGGCCTACAAAGGCCATTATAAAGAGGGCTCATGAGTTCCATCGAGTGAGCAGTTAGAGAAGAATGAGATGGGGCCTGGGTTGTCGCAAGGGGAAGTACACAGACGGACGTCCGGAGGCAGAGTTTAAGTGCTCGGAAGTGAAATGTGATGAGGTGTGGTATGGGAATGAAGGCACACGACATGTGAAGGAAATATGGGGCACGTGTTTGCGCATGACAAGAGGAGGAGAGGACAATACAAAAAGGGGGAGGGGAGCAGTACCGATGGTGTGGTTGAGGGAGTGGAGAGTGACATGGGATGTTGAAGTAAATATGAACCTGGAAAAATGCAGAGGTGAGTGAGGAGGGGGGGAGAGTGACATGGTTAATTCCTACAAGTGCGAGGGGGACTAAGGAACATAAATGCTTAGGGAAGCCAAACATTGGAATGGATTTGATTGGCAAGAAGGTTACTCTATTGTAGGCTTTTAGCCTCTTTGGCTATTTTGTCAGCCTCCATATTTTGTTTTCGAAGAACGTGGAAAAAAATCATATGCACAAATCTTTTCTTTAGATAATTTATAACCGTTGATATGTTTTTGAGCGGGGCTTTTATCAAATTGGATATCCCTCTCAATTCTTTGATGAAAATTTCAGAATTTCCCAAGACTATTAGAGCATGTATGTGTCGATCTTGGGCAAGCTTGAGTCCCATGTAAGTTGCTAGGATTTATGCTTTGTTGTTTGTTGTTTTTCCAAGACCCCAAGAATAATCGATTAACTTATTTCCCTTGGAATCATAGATAACCCCCCCACCCCGCACCTGCCACCCTTGGGTTTCGAGTTGCTGCACCATCAAAGAAACAAAGGTGGGAATGTTGTTGGCTCTGCCAGGTGGAGAAGCTGCTATCATCGAGGCACAATTGCTAATTTGATTGTCTGGAGGCTTGTACTTGGGATGTTTCTTTGTTTTTCATTGGTACTCAGATATAATTAACCCAACCTTCTTCACTTGAATGCAAGATACCTGGGGGATCAAGATCTGTTGCTTTATTTCTGAAAACTTAAGAAGTTATACCACATATATTTGAGAAGGAGCTTCTAACTGAGGGAGTATTGCCACGAAAGATAGCCTGGTTATGAGCTAGCCATATCTCCCAAGTGACAAATTTATGAATTTGTTTCCAAAGGAGGGTGATACCCTTTTTATTTTTGAAACTACCAGAATATCTTTGTTTCCAGTGAGTAAGAAGGGTGGTTTAGCTGTCGAGGAGGGGGGAGATGTTTGGTAGAGGAAGGTATATAAGTCTCCTGAGTTGAAGGGAAAAGTTACATTCTAGGAAGAGATGGGTTATGGTTTTGGAGGCTTCAAGATAGAGGGGACATCTGGAAGGCCCCTGAATGCCTCGCTTTAATAAGTTTTCAGCAATTAAAATTTTACCATGAGTGAGAAGCCAACAGAAGGCATTAACTTTGGGAAGTGAGGGTCCAAACCAGATTTCCTTCGAGAGCTTGGAGGTGGGGAATCCAGGGAGATTCGAGAGAAGATGGGAATATCCCTCTTTGATAGAAAAAGGTTTTCCTCCCCAGCTACAATAATCTGTAGTAAAGCGGTTGAGGGGTGCACAACTAGCTAGATTATTAAAGAGAATAGGAAGAAGGGGGGTGATATTCTCGGGGAGGTTGGGAGGTTTCCATATAACCCAATCCCCTTCATTATTCTAGAGGTAGAAGTCTTGTAGTTTAGTTATATCATTCATGTAGCACCAGTTGTTAAGAGGGTGTAAGATCTCTAGAGTTTTTAAAGGCTCATGATTGAGGATTCTATCCATCCATATATTTGTTGTCTCTCCATTGCTGGGAGCCCAAGAGAGTTTTGCTTGAATTAGAGAAGCTACATTTTTTAGAAGACGCCAAATTGGGGATCCTGGGGTAGCAGGAAAAGGTTCCTCTAGACATCTTAGTCTAGGAGATTGAAAATAATTTTCCACTAATGCTTTCTTCCACCAATTTGAGTTTCATGTTACAAGTCGCCATGCTAGATTTGTTCCCATAGATATGTTCATAATAGTTGGATCTTTGATCACCAACCCACCCTTGTTATAAGGTTGAAAGACTTGTTTCCAATTAATTAGATGGAATTTCTTTGTATTTGTTTTGCCTCCTGCCCACAAAAAACTTCTTAAGGATTTGCCAATTTTCTCTAGAATGCTTTTAGGAGCTAGGAGTCTTGAGCATTGAAAGATCGAAAGAGAGGAGAGAATTGATTTAATTAAGTCTGTTTTACCTGCAGGGTTGAGCCATTGGCCTCCCCAGCTCCGAATCCTTGATGTAATTTTGTCAACTATTTCGAACCAAGCTGAAGAGTTGTATCGACTAAGGAAAATAAGCATACCCAGATACTTGAAGTGATTCCAAGAGGTGATTATGGGAAAGCCAAAGATTCCTACTATCTATTCCTTTATGTGTCCTAGGACCTGCCATCCATAAATCCTGCATTTGAGAAGGTTTAAATTACCTCCGGAGACTGCAAGGAAGGAGTTGAGGGTCTTTTGGAAACGAGGGGCAGTGCGCACTGTGGCTGCCCCAAGCAAAAGAGTGTCGTCAGTGAATTGGGTGTGGTTTATTTCCTTGACTCCTCTTGTTATGCGAAGGCCTAGAAGTTTTCCATTTCTCCTTTCCACTTCCAGTTTGTGAATGAGGGAATCCACTAGAAGTATGTAGAGAGAGGGGGATAGAGGGCAACCCTATCGAAGACCTCTGCTTGCTTTGAAGAACTTTGTTGGGCACCCATTGAGGAGAGGGGAGATCCAAGGATTACTGATGCAAGCTTTGGTCCAGCTGATGAAGTTCTCTGAGAAGCCGAAGCCTGCAGAAATGAAAGGAGGAAGTTATGTTTTACCCTATCAAAGGCATTTTCCATGTCTATCTTAACGACCATTCCAAGGATTTTGATTTTTTTGCTTGAATGTATTGCTTCCTGTACCAAGATGATATTATTCGTTATTTGTTTGTCTCTGAGGAAGCCAGCCTGATTTTCTGATATTAGCTTAGCAAGTAGGGGGTTGAGACGATTTGCAATAATCTTGGTGAGGATTTTGTAGGAGGAGTTGCAAAGAGAGATTGGGCGGAAACGAGTGAAATTTGAGGGATTAGAATCTTTGGGGATGAGCGCAAGAAATGTGGAATTTGTAGAGCCTCCTACTCTTTTCTTTTGTAGAGTGTAATTTAGCATTTTCCTCAGATCCTTTTTTATAACATCCCAAAAATGCCAAAAAAATCTGATTGGAAAACCGTCAAACCCCGACGCTTTGTCAGGATTAAGGCTCCAGATGGCTTTACGAATTTCTTCCTTGGTTATTTCTTGAGTAAGATGGATGTTTTCTTCATTGGTGACCAAGCTAGGAATATGTTCCAACAACTTATTATTTTCCTCTTGCATTGAGTCCTCTATTGGTTACTGATAAATATCGCTAAAGTGGTGATAAGCTTCCTCTTTTATCTCTTCATAGGAGTCAATTTGTTGACCTGTGCTTGAGGTAATTGTTGTCACAATATTCTTTTTCCTTCAGGATTATGTCTATTTGTGGAAGAAGGAGGTGTTAGAGTACCAACCTTTATCCAGAGAGTCCTGGATTTTAACCTCCAATGCTCTTCCTCTTTGCGAAGCATGGTCTGGAGGTGTTGTTGTGCTTCTTTCTCTTGGTTTACTAGATCTTCTGTCATCGATTCTGTTTTGATTTGCTGTTGAATCTGTCTAAGTTGCTCCAGTCTATCTTGCTTCTCTTTGTGGGGGGATGAGTAGGACTCTTTTGCCCAGTCTTTAAGCACTAGCTTGATTGTTTTTAGCTTTCTTTCCCAGAAACAATTGGGGGATCCAGAAAAGGAAGCATTCCAAGTTGCAGCGACAAGTAAAGGGATGTTTGAGTTATCAAGACACAACTTGTTGAACCGGAATGGAAGGGGACCCAAATTCTGGGAGGAACGAAAGGAGAGAATGATGGGCTTGTGATCAGAGATAGTTGAGGGAAGGATTTGGGAGGATATGTCTAGGGGGGAGAGAAGAAAATTATTGTTGATAAGGAATCGGTCCAAGCAGGCAATACTGTCTTGGAGACCTACTCTTCTATTGTTTCAGGTGTAATGTCCTTTGATTGGTTTAATATCTTGCATATCCCAGTCTGAAATAAGATCAACCAGGTTTTTAGAGAATGGATCTCTGACTTTACTTCCTCCTTTTTTCTCCCCCTGGCTGAGGTGAGTGTTTAGATCACCTCCAATTATGCAAGTGGCAAGATACATTGTATTTCGAAGATTTGAAAGGGAGGCCCAAGCTGCCAGCTTATCTTTATAGGAGTTTGGCATATAAATATTAATCACCGTAATAATGTTATTGTCATCTTTATTTTTTAAGGTTGTAAGAATCCACTTTTGGGTTTCAGAAGTTACCTCAGAGGTCAATATTTGCTCGTTCCAAATCGTTGCTATACCTCTGGAAGCTTCCTGAGAGCTGATTGCTATTCCACCAGTGGTTTTGTAAATTTTGCTTGTTGCTTCCATTATGGATTTTGCTTCCATTTTTGTTTCTTGGAAGAAAATGATCGAAGGATTGACCATTCATTTAAGATCTTTTAGACCCTCGGCTTTTAGTTTACTACCAAAACCCCTATAATTCCAAGAGAGAATTATCATTGGGGGGGATTTGGGGGAACTCAATTGCCTGGGCCCGAGTGTTCCATTCCTTTGGCTCCTGTTTTTCATGTTGACATATGAATGTTTTGTTCTATAGATTGTTGTATTCCTTGTGCTTTTTCTTTGTCTACTGCTTCTTCTCTGGCCTCTTTGTTAGATCGTCGTCCTATTTTCTTGGGTTTCTCTAGCGAAAGTTCTCCTTCTTCTCTCTCTTGTAGGTTAAGCACTTGCAAGTTTGAGCTAGAGACCTCTTGTAGCACTGGTGGATCTTAATCTTCCATAGAGGGATCCTCTGTATCTAATTCAGGAGAGTTGTCGATGAGAGTAGGGTTAAGGGGTAGGGGAGGGAGAGTTGATGGAGAGGGGTTCGGATTGGGAGAGGGCTCGCTAAGGATTTCAAAGGAGTTGCTTCTTGGAGGAGGAGTGTTGTGTGGTGTTGGGGTATTTTTTGGGGGAAGTTTTGTGGCTTGGCCTTGCTTTGTCACTTCTAATGGTTGGGGGTCTAAAAGTCCTACACGAGGTCCATTGTTTTTTCCATTAGGGTTTTTTTTGCGCACTTGTTTCCAGCCATCTTCTTGGGGTGGGGTTTTGATTTCTGTGGGTTGTTTGTTGCTTGGGCAGTTTTTTGGAAAATGGTTGTATTCATGACAAGAATTACACTTGAATGGTAGTTGTTCATAGTCAAGTTTTTGGATATGGATCCAATCATCTAACTTCAGTTTTATTGCTTCTGGGAGCCCTTTTTCCAGATCTACTTCTACACAAATTTGTGCATAGGATTATAGGCTAGATTTGGGTTGTGCCCTATCAATGTATTTCCCAAGAGTATCTCCTATGCTCTTTAGAGCTTCATCTCCCCAATAGTGAAAGGGAAAATCCGGGAGTCGTACCCAAACTGGGACTGTTGAGGGGATGTCATTCTCAGGATTAAAATTCGGTGTCCAGCTATTTAAATAGAGTCCTCTGGGACCAAAGAAGTAAGGTCCATTTCTAAAAATTAAATCTCTATCTGTTTTAAGTTCAAAATAGAAAATGTAGAAATCCTTACCACAGAAGAAGTGGTTCATCCTTCCTTGAACCAGCGGATGCCAGTTCCATTCAATCAAAAGATCTATTTGATGCGGGGAAGGCCAAAGGCCCATAAATTGTCCAACTAGGGCTCACGAAGCAAATGAAAGAGAGTTTTGTCTCGTTGTCATGTTGGGGATTGAGATCTTAGGAATCTGGTCCAGTTTCTTTACAAAATGAGAGGTGCTTGGTCGTGTCAGGGGGGGAGGTAGCGAGCCAACAAGGGCTTTGAAAGCCACCACTTCTTCTAAAAAGTCAGGAGGATCCAGATCTGGGACTTCCATTCCAAGTCCAAGGGATGGAAGGAGGGGGAAAGGATCGGCTGAAAAAGAAGGGGAGCTAGTGAGAGGGAGACGAAGGGTGGCCAGGAGGGCCTAGGGGCGACTAGGGAGTCGACCAAGGAGAGCGTTTTTAGGAATAACAATTTATATGTTGAAAGATAAATGTTGAGCATTTTTTCAAGGTGAAGTCTATGTTGAACATATATTTTACAGATAACTATAAAAGTCATGGGAAGCAAAGTTTGTGCAAGAGAAAATACGATCGCACTCAGGATGATGCACAATAAATCGAACAAAGGAAAGTGCTTTATTGGAGAAAGAAACAAGATCGTGAAAATATTGAAGAAAGCGATAATCCCAATAGAGATTTTAAACCAAAGAAGTTCAACACAGGTATGCATATATGATGATCGAACTACGACACACATTAGAGACATTATTGAGGAAAGTTCAAAATTCAAAGTATAAATTCAAATTTAAAATATTGTAAATAATATAATTGATTGTAATTACATTTGGTGTTTTCAAAAACCATAAATAGGTTTGTCTCATAACATCGATGAAATCGTTGAAAACGAAATTGAAGCTGAAGATGTTGAGGCTGAGAATTGAGCTGAGGCAGAGATCACCTATAGGTATGTACATAAAATTAGATAATACAAGAGATAGACGAATCACCTATAGGTATGTACATAAATTTAGATAATACAAGATGAACACTCAAGTATATATAATTTAGTGAATTTGTGTTCAGGTTAATTTTTTTAATATAAACTTTAAATTGAAATATGCAGGAGAATCTCTCAACATTGATGATGGAATATTAGAAAATGTGGATACTCACAAATTTGGGAAGAAAAAAACTAAGGATTATATAAGATATCGAACTAAGAATATGCATAATAGTTTTTTCAAAGATGATTCAGTAACAGTACAAGCTCAACTTTTACTTTGTCTAATGAAGTCAAGAAAGTTAAAAGAAGCTACATCATTATTGGGTATTCAAAAGTCGACAAAGGATATAAAGGTGAAACATAATGTCTTTAACAATATAACTATTGTATTAAAAACTTTTGGAAAATCTCAAAAAGAATATGTTCGTGTTGCACGTAGAGCGATACAAACAACAGTTCTCTAGCAATATAAAAGATTGTTTGACACGACATATGGAAAAAACGATGGGAACGTAAAAAAGAACATTGCACAAACATAGAAAATTTCGATTGCAAATAGATGTAAATGATGAATTGGCTTGTTGGACATTGATTTCTAAACAACCCTACAAATATAGACTTGTAGAAAATGTTAAAGAATTGGCCCGTAATTGTTGGTTGGAAGAATCTGTTAGTTAGAAGAATCTATTAGTTAGAAGAATCTTTTGATTCACCACATACAAGGGATGTGTTGTGATGAAGAATAGTAAAAAAACAATATGAAGAACATCCAAACATATATTTCCAATGACACAAATAGAGTTTTTCAATAAGTTCAAAGAAGAGCACAAAGAAGTTAAAATTTCCATCAATATATTTGTGCAACAAAAACCATGTTTTGTTAGACCCATCACTGTTCGTGACACTTGTTGTTGTCGTTATCATGTGGAATTTGAGTTGTATTACGACATTTTTTTGGATTTTGGTAAAACTTTATGGCCAGGTTCACCACCTCCTTCCACATTCCGTGTTTTTATATCTGAAATTCTATGTGAAAGAGAAGATGATGATTTATTTTACAAAAAAAAATGTGTTGGTGGAAACAAATGTGATCGTTGTGGAAATCTAAGTTTGTTTCATTCAAAATATCATATTGATATGAATGATCAATAATTTTCTAATATAAGAGTCAATTGGAAGAGATATGAATATATGAGCAACACAGCTCCACATTCGTCAAATGTTATTTCCAAAAGGATTGATTTGAAGGTAGATAAAATCTGTGTGATAGAATTTTTGAAGAAGTTTGAGGAAGAAATCTATAAATACACCAAGCATTCACATAGAGCTCGATGGCAATATCTACAATTCAAATGATCCCGTGAAGTGTTTCCACCAGGGGAAATTTTGTTTGTAGTTGATTTTGTAGAGAATTACACATTCGCCGCACAAAAAGAAATACAGAGAGAATATTATCATTCTAATCAAGTCACGATATTTGTCCACGTTCTATATAGACATGCTCAACGGAGTCTTGATAACATAGAAAACACCAATGAAAATCGACATGTTATTAAAGAATATCGCTTTTATATAAGTGATGATCGAGCACACGACACACATTATGTACAACTTTGTTTTGATAAATTTTATGATTCATTGAAAGAACGCGAAATCAGATTTGATCGACATTGGATATGGTTAGATGGGTGTGCAGGTCAATTCAAATATTCACAATCATTTTATTGGTTATGCCATCTTCATAAAAAATTTAACATTACACATTGTTGGAATATTTTTGAGACTGGTCATGGAAAAGGAGAGCACGACGACACAGGGGCATGTATAAAATGAGCACTTCGAAGGTATCGGCTGAACCCTCATGACGATCAATTTGAATCCGCTGAACAAGTTGTTGAATGGTGCAAAATGGATTTAATCCATGAATATAATCCGTCAATTGATGTGCACATGTGTGTATATATGTAAATGTTACATGTATGTACACATAATATATAAATTTGAACGTGTTCAAATTTATATTCAATCTTCAATCATTTTTTTGAGAGATTTCAAGTTAACAAGTTCCTATCTTGTGCGGGTTTTTTTGGTATGTTGGAATCAAATATGTAAATAGATCAATCCCATATGACGCCAGTACAATACTTGGGACATGAAAAATACATTTAGTTAAAACGAAACATTTTCAAAATGGGTTTGCATTTGATAGAAGAAATGACTCTTGTTTTTGTTCAGTTTGCATAGAGGACACATAATCCATAGACATTTGCGAGAACGAAAATGCAGGATATGTTAAAGTTTGGAGACATACTAAACTTAATGTAAAATGGAAAATTCCACTTGCAAACTCAGAGGAGATGGAATCAAATGAAACTATAGTGTCAATTGATGGCGATAGAGTTTCTGATCTTGTTAGAGAAGGTAATTTTTATGTTTAAATTTTTTCAAATAACTTGTAGATGTACTTGTGTGATAATCTAAGACGAATTATTTGTTGTCCAATATATCCAATTATTTGCAGGAGATGTTTTTTCCATGGTTGCACCTGTAGACAACACTGAAAATGTGAAATATTATTTGATGTGATGCACAGATCAAAAGATGAGGCTATTAGAAGATTTTGATCATAATGATTTTATATATGAAAGAGGATCCATTGTATTGAAATGATATTTTTTTCAAGAAACCCATCAAACCGATACTCATGTTAACTTTCAATACTTCCAGCCAGATGTCACAAGTTGTCAATATTGTCATTTGGTATGTACATCGTGCATAAAGTTAATAGAAGTTCAATAAAAACAAAAGAAAAAAAATTTAGAAAATGGAAAATGTCCAAAGTCGATCATGAACAAATAATTGAAGATGGAATACCATTACGGTGTTTAAGTGGCACATGTACATTCCATAATTTTGTATTTTTCATTGAAAGTACATGCCATATATTGATGAATTGTTTTGACTATCTTCAAACATATTTCCAAATAGGATATTTATAAAAAGGGTATGTATAAAAAACTCCAGATCATTCTTAAGAAACATAGATAAAATATGATTCAACCATATTTTATCTGTGTTTTTCAACCATTACACCAATCAAAATTATTTTATGAGCATTACACCAATCAAAATTGAGTTGTATACCTCTTGTATGAGCATTTTATTTTAAACTAAAAAAATGTTAAACACCATTTCCATTGACACTTACTTTTTTCAATAGTATTTTTTTCCATTTTATTTTAATAATATTGCATTAGGTTCAAGGATATATGAAATTTTAGGTGAATATCTCTTATAGCTTTAGCATTTTTTTAATGACTACATGATAAAATTAAAGAAGAGTTGATCATCTCTTCCATTCTAAGGTTTTATTTTATTGTCACATCATTTTGAGCATTTTATTTTATCATTAACACACAGACCAAAAAAGAGTTGAACATCTCTTCTATCTCAAGATTTATTGTATAAACATTACCTATAATTAATTTGAATATCTCTTCTATCTTGAGAATTTTATTTTTATTACGATTGCACCAATCAAAGAAGAGTTGGACATCTCTTTCTCTTTTATCCTTGATTTGAGAGCATTGACTTCTTTAAGTAGTAATTTTTTTTTCATTTTTTAAATTAATATGAACTAACAACTAAAAACAATTTAAACATCTCTTCCACTCGTTGTAATAACACTTTACTAATAATATCATATATATACTAATATCTCCATTCTAATTATCAAGTTGATAAATACATTTAAAATTTGAAATTATTTAGAATATCCATTTTAATAATTAAATTGATTTTCATGTAAACTTTTTTTTTTTTAAGTAAAAAAGAGCAGAGCCTGTTGTATTAACTTTCCAAAAAAAGGTTAAACCATAAACACCATGTATGCCAACTGTCTCGTCATGCAAATGAAAACCGAGACAAATGGCTATCTATGCAATATATGAGGGAGATAGGTTGGCTGCCATTTGTCTTTCCCGAAGGAAACCAAGACAACTAGCCGCCATTAGTCTGAGAAAAAACTTTGAGTCTTAGAGTTACAAAATAATGGCGTTTAGACATGCCTAGTTTGAGGAAAACAGAGAAAAAGACTAAAACTATTTATTATGACATTTCACTCGGTGGCCTCGCCTCCATCCATGTTTCCCTTGCCAACCTCGGTGGCTATCAGCACGAAGGCCTGTGAACATGTCGTGTAGCGTTGTCCTGGCGATGTATTGGAGTATGCCTCGTAGAGCAGGTCTACTCGTTGGCTTACTAGACTGGTGCAGTGGATTAGGTCCTCCACCAAGCTCCGTAGTTCAAAGATTAACTTTAGGTGGTCTAGGTGGAGGAGTGGCAGGTGGCCACGCCCTTCCTCTTGCATGACAGACAGAGGACGTGGCATAGGAGCGGTGCCACCCTCCCTATCCAAACAAGCCCCTAACGCCTCGCCTTCCATACCAATTTCCTTGGCCTCGACTGCATCATTTCGTTCTAGGGATTTTGTTGGCAGGTTCTCGACTACTCCTGCGGTTGGTTCTGCATCCATATTTTCCGAAATTTCTTCTATGATATAGTAGGGGGGAAATTGTCCAATTGGACTTCTCCTATGTTGGAGTTGTGATGTTCCTTGACGGCCAAATGAGTAGTTTCCCAGGGAAAACATGTTGGCGGGTTCCAAGTGTCTTGGAATGTGTAAAGCAGGTGTGCTGGGGGGAATTGAATGGGTTCATCTAGGATAATCTCTTCAATATAGGCCATGGGAGGCAGCTCAGGTCTTCTGTGTTTTCGGACAAGTTACGTCCTTTCCATGGACAGTGCCCACTTGAAGTTTTGTTGCCTCTTTCTGCGCACAGCCAAAGCATAATAGACAGTCCCCCTGCGGGGCTTGCCTCATTCCCTTGGCATTTGGAGGTGCCAAGCAGTGGCTCTGGCGATATTTAGACCATTCTAGTCACACCAAAGCTCAAGGATGCTCTAATGCTGCAGCTTCAGCTCCAAATGAGCCTCTTCCTCTTCGAAATCAAGTAAATTCATGAGGAGTAAAGTGACCAGATCCACCATTAAGGAAGTCCGTTGAGTTCTCTGTGGTTCCGTTCCCATCATGTGTGCAAGAATTCTTGGCTCATCGGCCTGGCTGAACTAGCTTGCCCCCATCCTTAAAGGCGAGGGGATGGGGGCGGGTGGCCTATATTTAAGGCCCGACCAAGCGTTGTACCACGTGGCCCCTTTGTGATAGGTGGACCCCATCTGGGGTTGGGTAATCTTTGTTCACAAGGCGTTGACAGTGAGTGGAGAGTTTTGTGGCTTACAAGATGTGAGGATCCCAGTAGATGCTTTCCCTCTCCATTGTTACCCCTTCATTTGCTAGGCAATCCGATATACTATGCACATCCCTTTTTACATGGGAGGGTATGATACTGAGATTGGGCCTAAGTAAGGCTCCAAACTCCTCTATTTTTCCCGATAATCTCCAGTTGGGCGAGATTTTCCCTGGATGTTCCCCATGGAGGATCTTAGTAATTAGCCAGATGATGATTTGAGAGTCCCCTTCCAAAATGATATTGTGGACGTGGTTGTCAATTGTTGCATGTGTGCCTTGGAGGAGGCCCATCAGTTCAATGGAATTGTTTGTGTTTTCTCCAATAAAACCTGCTACGAGGCAGAGGATTTGGCCATCTGAATCTCAGAGGGTAGATCCAAATTCAGCTGGTCTTAGATTTCCTTTGGAAGCCCCATCAAAATTGACTTTTATAAAACCTACTGAAGTAGGGGACCATGTAGTTGGGCTTCTTTTTCAGGGATTGCTTGGATTTACCGTAGGCTAATTATTCAAGCTAAGATGCCAGTGTTGGAGAATGCACTGCTCCTCTAGATCATATTTCATATCCTCTTACTTCCACTTTTTACTTCAGATTTTTTCTCGGATGATCTTGCTTATTTTTCCCCATACTAGTTCTGGAGTGGATGCCTTGGAGTGGAAAATTCTTTTATTTCGTTCCTTCTAGATTTGCCAAGGAGTGAATCCTGGGAGTAGGAGCCAAATGAGGGAAAGAATGGAATTTTTAAAAGATAGCAGGTCCCAATTTTCTATTGTATCTCTGATACTGATCTTGTTCCAATTCATCCTGCGCATTGCTTGAGACCCTTGGTCCCATATCCACTGGCTGAAAGGACATCTATTGAAGAGATGTTCCAGAGTTTCGTCTTGTTGTTGGCATAAGGGGCAGATTGATGGTCCAATGAAGCCTCTTTTCTGGAGATTATCCCAAGTGAGGATATGGTTGTGGACGGTGAGCCAAAGAAAGGTTAACACCTTCGGCTAGAGGAAGGGGCTCCAAACCTTGTTCTAGATATTATCCTTGTCATGACTCTGGTGATTACCTTGTAGATAGTAGGCTTCTTTGACTGAAAAGTTACCTGTAGTGGAGTGCCCCCATCTAAGAATGTCCGGGACTTCTTGCTTGGGGATTTTCCTGTGGCTGGCATAGTGCTGCCAGGCATGAAGGTATGAATTCTCTAGGATCTGTAGCTCCTGGGTGGAAGTCTTCCATTGTCGCCAAGGTAGTGGGATATTTCCCGGTCACCAAAATTCCTTTACATGCTGAGGGGTGTCTGTGTGAAGAAATTTCCTGAGGGGCCTTAGCTGCTCTATCTGATCTAGTGGTTATTTTTGTTGCCACGAGTCCTGCCGGAAAAGTGCACTTTCTCCATCTCGGATGTCCCAGAAGGCATGTTTTTGAACCATCTCTCGGTTTTGCCAAGCTATCTTCTAGATGTTGGATACCTGAATCTGGTCATTGTGATGGATGAGTTTGTCTACACTTGTGTTTGGATCATACTTTTCTTTCCAAAGTTGCACCCAGAATGCAGTGGGGGCCTTTAGCCATCTCCACCACATTTTAGCTCCCATGACTTGGTTGAGTTTCCCTGGATCACGCAGACCCAGTCCTCCCCCTGCTTTAGGCTTGCAGAGCTTATCCCAACCTACTAATGCCCATTTTTTGTTTGGTTGGTGCCCATGCCATAGGAAGTTTCTCTGGAGGTTTCGGGTGGCCCTGATGATCTTTTTAGGTGTTGCTAAAGCTATGAAAAGGTAGGTAGGCAAGGATTACAGAACTGACTTGAGAAGCACAAGCCTTGCTGCAATGTTGAGAGGTCTAAAGGTCTAGTTGTTAAGCCTATTAGAGATGGAGAGAAGCAAGTTTTCCTAGGAAATGGATCGTGCTGGAGCTCCTGTGAGGGGAATGCCAAGGTAGTTGGATGGAAGGGAGCTCTTGGTTATGCCCAGGAGTAATGAGATGTGGTTCTGGACCCCTATCGGATTGTTGAAAAAGTAGAGTTTGTATTTGTCGAGGTTGAGGGCCATGCCTCAAGCTTCTACAAAGTCAGAGAGAATGGAGGTGATTTTGATGGCTTCTCGCGTAGTGGGGGTATTCAATAGGAGGGTGTCATCGATGAATTGGCTATGTGAGGGTGCTGGTTAAATATTATGCAAGGGTAGGCCTTTAAGGGTGCCTTCCAGTATCGTTGTCTTGATGTAACGCCCTAGACCTTCCGCCATGAGGATGAAGAGGAAGGGCGAAAGAGGGTCCCCTTGTCTTATGCCCTTGGAGGGAGTGAAGGGTTGAGAGGGAACCCTATTTACCAGGATGGAAAAAAAGGCTGACGAGGTTAGTTTCATGATCTAGTCGACCGAGTGATGGTTGAAGCTAAAGGCTTCAAGCATAGAGTGAAGGTACTGCCAGCTGACTCTATCAAAATATTTTGAAAGATCGAGTTTGATAAGCATACCTGGGGTTTTAGTCGTCTTGAGAGAGTGGATTACCTCATGAGCCAGAATGACGCTGTCCATGATTTGTCGTCCCTATACATAGCCTGATTGTTCCTTGGAGATGATAAAGGGTAGGATTGGCTTAATATGTGTAGCAATCACCTTTGTAATGATTTTGTTTATGACATTGCACAATGTTATTGGTCTGTATTGCTTGGGATGGGTTACCCTCTCCTCCTTTGAAATTAGAGTGAGGAAAGTTTCATTGAGAGTTGTTAATACTTGGTCGGAGGTTCGAGATTCCTCTAAGACCTGCCTCACCTCTTCCTTGATTAGATCCCAGCAATGGTGGAAGAAGTCGGTAGTGAAACCCTCTGGGTCGGGTGCCTTTCCTGGTGGCTTTGTTAGGATCAAGGCTCTAGATGGCTTTATGAATTTCTTCCTCAGTTATTTCTTCCTTGCCATGGACATTCCCCGCTCGAAGTTTTGCTATCTCTTTCTGCGCGTAGCCGAAGCATACCAGGCAGCCCCCCTGTGGGGCTTGCCTCATCCCCTTTGCATTTGGAGGTGCCAAGCAGTGGATTTGGTGACAGTTAGACCATTCTAGTCGCACCATAGCTCAAGGATGCTCCAATGCTATAGCTTCAACTCCAAATGAGACTCTTCCTCTCCAAAATTGAGTAAATTCATGAGGAGTAAAGTGACCAGACCCACCCTTAAGAAATTTCGTTGAGTGCTCTGTGGTTCCGTTCCCATCACACGTGCGAGAAGTCTTGGCTCATCGGCCTGGCTGAACCAGCTTGCCCCCATCCTTAATGGCAAGGCGATGGGGGCCGATGGCCTATATTTAAGGCTCGACCAAGCGTTGTACCACGTGGCCCCTTTGTGCTAGGTGGCATCCCATCCAGGATTGGGTAATCTTTTTTCGCAAGGTGTTGACAACAAGTGGAGAGTTTTTTGGCTTCCGAGATGTGAGGATCCCAGTACGTGCTTTCCTTATCCATTGTTACCCCTTCATTTGCTAGGCAATCCGCTATGCTATTCACATCCCTTTTTACATGGGAGGGTATGATACTAAGATTGGGCCTAAGTAAGGCTCCAAACTCCTCTAGCAATCCCGATAATCTCTAGTTGGGCAATATTTTCCCTAGATGTTCCCCGTGGAGGATCTTAGTAATTGGCCAGATGATGATTTGAGAGTCCCCTTCCAAAATGATATTGTGGAGGTGGTTGTCAATTGTTTCTTGTGTGCTCCGGAGGAGGCCCATCAGTTCCGTGGCATTGTTTGTGTTTTCTCCAAAAAACTTGCTATGAGGTAGAGGATTTGGTCATCTGAATTTTTTAGGGTAGCTCCAAATCCGGC